>JAEMWC010000097.1:282500-345000 GCA_016490735.1 Pachyseris speciosa
CCCACCCCTCTAAATATTTCAATTTGGTCACATACTATTCTTCACGCCAGATCGAGAGAATGGTCAACCTAAGCACCTTTAAAGTTACTGTAAACCTTTGGGGATCAAGTTTTTCAAAATTTGAGTTTTGTGCTCTTTGAGATAAAACAAATGATTATTGCAGCAATTACCAAAAGAAAGTTTGCGAAGTTAGAAAAGCTAAAAAAGATTTTCAGGAGCAGTTAGTAATTATCTGAAGGTGTCAAAATCCCATAATCCAGCAGTTTTTGACATTTTTTGCATGAACTTCATTCATGATCTTGAATTGTATACTTTGTTTACATCAACATTCCAACCAATTTCCAGTCAGTGTTAGATTTCCACACAAATTTGCAGCACCAAACCTATTTCTTCCAATTATAATCAAAAGATAAATACAGTACTATGTCTTTCATTGAATGTGGAATCAACTTTCCTACAAATGAATGAGGCTAGTTTGTCAAGTATCCACTTCAGGTGGTTCTTCAGTCGTGAAAACTGTGCAAATCTTCGGAGGGCAAAAACTCAGGGTTTATTTTTGCGTGTACTCCCTCCAGTCAAAAGAATTAACCTCAGTCTAGATTTACTGGATTTTAACTAACTTTGGCAAAAATGTTCCTCTCATGTTACCCCACCAAAGAGTTTGAGACTTTTAAAAAAATTCAGAATATTTTTCTTGTGGCATTCAAGCATGTAACATGCATGGAAAACTTTACAATGGATTTTCTCAACAACCAAGTTGCACACACTTTGTTAGCCTATTTATCTCCTGAATGACATAGTCCAGTTTTCACTTACCTACCAAACCAACAGTTGTTAGAAGTATTTTCAGATTCTATAATTTATTAGCTTTCCAGTGTTTATATAGTTTTCTGGGGTTTCTTTAAAACCAATGTGCACAGGAGTGATCTTCCAAAAAGCGTGCCTGCACATTTACAGTAACCTTAAGCTATGGTTAAAAACATTTAAAAAAGAGATCAATTTACCAACCTTTTCCAGATCAACCAAACTGGGACATATGGCCGAGGAGGTCGCACAAACATTGCTGTTCCAGCTCAGGGCATTGTTGATATAAGAAATGCCCTTTCTGAAGTACTGGAGCAATATGGCTCCGATGAGGGTATGTATAGGATTTCAGCCTTTATCAATGAAAGTATACTAGAATGTAAAGTGGGATACAGCAGAAGTGTGACAATTGACCTGGCCTAACTCTGCATATACTGTTTCAGAGGAGGTAGCCAGTGATTTGCCAGCATCAAGGGAACAGCGTGTAGAGCAGAAGCGGTTCTATTTTGATGTTGGTAGTAATGCAAGAGGGGTGTATTTGAGGATCTCAGAGGTGAGTATTTCTTGCAATGTTACAAGCAGTCAACTGCCAACTCCTCAGACGTCTGGTTAGCTGTTTATCTGAGGGACCAAGGACAGGCAGGTACCACTCAGACTTAACCTAACAAGGAACACATTTGAGAACATGATCAGAATGAAACTAGAACGAATAATGAAGCGGCAACAGAACGGAAATGGAACGGGTATAGAACAGCTGGGACAGGATTAGCCTCCTATGCAGTCGTTCTTAGGGGACTCGTATTTCACCTCCTCCCCACTAACACCTGCTTACCTGAACCCAACATTCCTTTCCCATTGTTTGACTCACGCATCCTAGCCAATCACGATCGAGCAACTGTCCCGCGATGACAAGTAAAATTAATCCTTATGCATGCTTCTTTAATTCTTTCATGAATTTGTAAACGTGTCAAAGCGCTAGAGCCGATTTTTTCTAGTAATACGATGTGTTACAAGAGACTAAAGCAAATAAGAATTTAGACGTGACCAAGTTAGAAATCTGAAGCATTTATCAGTCGATCAAACATAGAGTAAACCGACGTGAAATTATCACACATTGTACAACAACAAAGCTCGATCTCTCATGGTCTTGCATTAAATCAGATGAAATTCACCCACACAGCGATCCCAAAACGTCCTGTGGAAGCGGTCAGAAGTTATCAAACACCGATGGCATAGACTGTGCCAACTATTTTTTTCTTCAGTTTACAAGATGCGGACGGAAAAATTATGCAGCTTATTACCTAGCAGCTCGCTCGATCCACTGCGTGCTATGGTCTACCGATGGCAAAGTTTCCTTCCTCCAAATCACTCAGACTTACCAGAAGATACACCAATACTTCTTAAATACCGTAAAGACTCGCAGATAAGCCGCACCCCAACTTAAGCAACTCAAATTTTGGAAAAAAAGTTTTGGTAGTAAAAGTCAAAAGAAATTCAAAGTCAAGTCTTAACGGTTTGTTACATGTTTGTGTATGTGTGTTTGTATCTGCTTGACTGTGTACCGACCTAAATTAGTATGATCAGTTTTGTTAAATTGGCTGCCTGCCCTTTTTGACTTTATGGTTATTTCAAGTAGCCAGTGCCCTCTTTTTTCTTTTTATTTAAACTATTATATGTCTGTATGTCACTAAATGGGGGAAATAAAGCATGTTGTTGTTGAAGTCTTCTGTGTTCTTGGAGCATAACCTGGCCAACACTGAAATGGAAAATGCTTCGAAGTTGTACCCACAATTTTAGCTCTTTAGTAGAATAAACATCACGTCCACAACTATGACATATGATTGATGTTATTCTTTTACTTGTTGACAGGTATTTCTTCATTGAATAGACAGTTTTTCATAGAATTTTGCGTGTTCATCGTTGTAAATGTTCGTAGCTTAGTAGCCACGCAATAGTTCGGACGATGGAAGACTGGACACCGGCGAAGAAATGTGGGCCATTTGCCACGTTTTTGCCACGCGAATACTTGAGAATAGCGTGTCATTTTCTCGCCCATATAGGATCAATTGCCGCTGAAGTTTCAAACCGTCGCTGCTGTAAACAATTTTCTGGGGGAATGGAAATTCCATACTGTGTCACGTTCTTCTGGTCGAGAAAAGCGACCATAAAGCGTTTAATCCGTTAACAAAGGTTTAGCACAGAAATGTGAGCTTGAAATAAGCTAATAATTGCATTACCAATGGCTCTTTTAGGAGCCACCAAACTTGCAAAAGCAATGACCAATACTTTGTTTTAATTTTATGTAGTATATATTAATGTACTTTTCCATAAAAAATGTCAATTCACAGAAATTTATGGCACCTTTTCCAAATGGTCTCACAGATAAGCCGCACCCCCGATTTTGAATGACAAGTTTTGGGAAAAAGGTGCAGCTTATCTTTGAGTCTTAACGGTAACTGACTTGCCCCTTCATCAAATTAACGAGAAGTGACACAACAGCTACAACAAGACCAGCGGCGAGGAAATCGAAGACTTAAGGCGAAGCTTGCATGACACTGAAATAAGCGTCTTTCTGTAACTCACAAATTCTTAAATTGAAGTCAGTTGATATGCATTTAAACAGGAAATTTTAAACATAGAGCACACAGTGATCAAAGCTTGCTCAAGCTCTGTCTCCGCTATGTTGAACTATCCCGCGAAGAGCGTGCTGAGGTCAAGGTCAACCTTCCAGAATTTAGAAGGTAAAATGTGATTGGCTAAGCGGCAGGAAGGGAATGTTGGCTGTCGGTAAGCAGGCATTAGTGGGGAGGAGCTGAAATATGAGTCCCCTAAAAACGACTGCGTGGGAGGCTAGGACAGGACAGGTATATGGAACAAATGCATTTTAGAAAACTTTCCAGCACATTTAGGAGACTTACATGTACAGTGTACTGTGTGAAGTCTGCAGTTTTATGCATTTGTGTGTGTAGGCTTGATGTCAGGCCTGGTGACCTTGGCATTACTGGTTTTCATAAAAGCGTACAGGTTCTAGTGAGAGAGTTCCAAGGAACACATTCTTTTGAATGGTTTCCAAAAACCTTGTTCTTGTAAAAGAGTTCGAAGGAATATGTTCTATGGAACCACAAAAGATCAGAGTTGGAATGGATTCAAAATGGGTATGGAAAAGATATGGATCGGATAAGGGAACAGAACTTGAATAGATGTGAAACATGTTTTGTTCAGCGTTCCCTGTTAGGTTAAAAAATTCTGAGCAGTACTGTAGTAGAAAGTCAAATCAATTAAGCTGTCTGTTTTGTTGACCCATAGTTGTTAACAAGATTTCTGTAGCTGATTAACATACTCGCTCAGTGTTCCAGATAACTTTCGGAGTCCAGGGGTCATAAAAGATTGTTAAGGGGTCAGTAGACTTGAATCTTCCCAAACTATCTTACTCAACAACTCAATGTGGCAAGTCAGGGAGCCAGCTCTCTCTCTCTCTCTTTGACCCGAGACCTGTCGCTTGTCTGGAACACTGCCACCGTAACCCAATGGTTAAAGAGAGAAAGTGGTATATTTCCAAGTTCTTAATAATTAAGCTAATAATGTTAATTTAAAGCCCTCATTTAAAACCACTAAGTTTGCCATGTGTGGAACCAATTTCTCGTGTATTAGACCAGTTTGGAAGTAACAAACTCACAGAGTTTTGATTGGCTTTCAATGACAAAGTATTGACAGACTATAGCAATCTTCTTAATAAGCAACAGACGGGTTTATCTCACCCTTACCAGACTACTTAACTTAAGGTTCTCAGGTTACTAATAGCCTTAAGTTTCTCTGGAAGAGTAAACTACTTGATTGACCTATGCTGTGCTTATAACCAAGTTTTTCAAGCTCACGATACAACTTTTTAAAGACATGTTTCGGCATGACTCATGCCATCATCAGTTTAATGTGTTGTTTCCTTTTCCAGTATTTGTAAGTACGTTTACAATTTGAGTACGTTAGCAATTTGAAATTTAAAATACAGTAACAGTTACAATTATGCACGTGCAAATGCATGAGTGTGAATTGAGAGATGCTCTTTTACACTGGTTGTAAAGTGGCGTGACGTTTCGCCAATGTAACGGGAGTTACATCCCGCACAAGTAAATTGATACACAACCAGAGATTTCAACGCATCTGGAATAGGATCTTTAAAACTGAAAAAATTCTTGATTTTGAAAAAAAAAATTCTGATGTCTATATCTTTGCAATAAACGTTTACAAGCATTTTAGTTTTTTGCGAGTGACAGTAGAGAAATCACCCACAAATGGCAGTTTGAAGTATCGAATACCTGTAGTGTTTTCCCCAGTGGTAGAAGAGTTGTTTTGAGTTGGTCTTGAAGACAATTTGTTTTTATACCCCTTAATAATCTTATCTATGAGATGGCTAGGAAAGGAGTTGGGTTGAAGCCAAGAAGTTGTAAAAGAGCGTCTCTCAACTGACAAAAATTCTCATGTTTTCAAACACCTGAACGGTTCACCTAGTTGGAAACGCAAATGCTCGGTTGACTGCTTCAAGATTATAGATTCAGCTAAAACTAGACATTGTCTTAAGCTCAAAGAAGCGATCTACATCAGCCGCTTAAAACCAGAACTAAATGCGCAATTACAACACAACAACGATTTTTGCTTCTTGTGACTCGATTACGTAATTCACACTCATGCATTTGCACGCGCATAATTGTAACTGTTACTGTATTTTAAATTTCAAATTGCTAACGTACTCAAATTGTAAACGTACTTACAAACACTGGAAAAGGAAACAACACATTAAACTGATGATGGCATAAGTCATGCCGAAACATGTCTTTAAAAAGTTGTATCGTGAGCTTGAAATTTCTGTTAATACTGTTATTGCAACCAAGTTTTTGTTTTCGTGTTTTTTTTTTGACGTTGTTAAACATACAGTGTTTTATCATCATGATGGTTAATATTTGCGTCATCCAGTGGCCTATTTTTTCACATTCCACACGGTTGTCCAAAATCTTTGAAGCAAAATCAAATGGTAAATGCTAAAAATCTTCAAGGAAGCAAAAGAAGGCAATCATAGCTTTGGTCTGTTCAACTTTGTTTTAGTTCTTGAATTAATAAACCAGTTTCCAATGTTTTTATGTCCAGGTTACAGCCAATTATCGGAATTCAATCACAATACCTAAAAAGGGTTGGGTGAGCATAAGGGATATAATAGGTGAGTTACAGTGATAATGTGATGTACAGGATATTACATGGCCATGAAGAGAGGCCATGTAATGTTCTATTTATTATATAAACACCAATGAAAAACCTAACATTATTTTCACGTGTGGAGATATCATGTTTTCATGCAAAAGCTCACCTGGTAGTTCATTGGTGTTAATATAATAAATTGATATTATTTATTGATATTTCCATTTTATACACACTGTTGCTATTAGATTTTCACATATATTCATATACCTAGGCGATGTGGGTACTTTGTGTGTTTACTGGTCTGTTGTCATAGTTCTTACCTTGCGTGATGCGGGTCCTAACGTGATGCGGCTCCTAAGGTGACCTTGCTCACCACTGGTGAATGATACCATGATATTTAACAACTGAAGGGCTCAGTGGAAGAAGGGCATAAGTGATGATTTTGGCTGTTTCGCTGATGTCGTCCAAATGAGCTGAATTTTTGCATGTGTCCTTTGATACATCAGAAAAACAATGCCCTATATTTTTTTTTTTTTTTGCTTTTTTGCACTCAGTTTTCGAGAAAACACAGGCCAAACTGCACATTCAACGCGTCACTGAGCACAGTCCTACACCAAGCCCTTCATTTGAAAACTAAGTGCCAAATGCTCGTAACTGACTTAAGACAACACAGAACGTCCCTGCTCAATAAGACATAATGCACCATATGGCTTTTTGACTCGTAATGATGCCCATGCCAAGATGCCCAGCTGACTCTGTCTTGGAAATATGCCAGGTCTACTTTTTTCATGAATGCAGCTCTTACTACAGGTGGTATGCACATGTCATCGGCTTCCCTGTGGGGTCGATCCCCGGGCTAACAAGGGGAATTGTAAAATCTGTCAAACAAACTTGAGGAATTTCCCTGGGGCATCGAGGAATCTCTCAAGACAAAGTCCCCTGGGTGAGGTGTTTCTAAGCTGAAAATCCCCATGACATCCCTTTCACTTATGAATTCCCCCACCCCCTAATCTTTGATCGTAAAACAATGTCAAGATTTTCCCCTACCCTCGGGCAAAGAATGCCATTCATCTACTTGTATTCCCCCAGATAACTTCCCGGTAGGCCCGGGGGTCGACCCCACGGGTAAGCCAATGACATGTGCATTACTACCCATGTTTTGCTTAATCATAGCACTCAACAAGCTTGCTTGGCTCAAAAACAGTCCACAACATTCTTGGTTGATTTAAAACAGCACACAGAAGCCTTGGTTAACCTTAAGTCAGCACAAAGAGTTTGTCTGACTTGAAAACAGCATTCAAGGGGTTAGCGCTAACGATAATTAAGTTAGACTTAACGGCATTATTTGCATATTGTGAAATTGAATCGTTAATGTTCTGTCATGCGTCACACAACAAAGTGTTAAAATATCTCGCTTGAAAATACATTTTGCTGTTTATCTCGCATGAAAATGTTTCTTGCTGACATTTACCTCGCGTGAAAATGCTTTTTGCTGATGTTTACAAGCCTCCACAGAAGCAAAATAACTGAGGTCATCACGGCAAAGTGATTTATGTGTTGATGTTCGCCAGCATGTTTTAACCAGTTTACAAAACACCACATAACGAATGCATTTTTGCTTTCAATATTTGCCACATGAGTCAACTTTTCCTTGCATTATATTCAGGATACTCGTTGAAAATGGACGGACTTTTCATCTTGCCAGTTTCCCTGTCTTAAAAATTAATGATCTCTCTGTAATGTTTCTGAAGTGAAAATAATCTACCGTACGCGTAGTCCGAGCGGATTTAATCCTGTCACATCACCCAAGGGAACTTTTCACTGTGACAACGCCCTCTGTGGCTGCAATGAATTGTGAGAGAACTATGGCCTCCAAATGTGGACAAATCTCTAAACATCGGAGATTGTCAGCCTAAAGTCCAAAAACACCTCGTTTTCCGAACTTTAAGCACGGCAACCTTTGACAGACGTGTCAAGATTAGCAACGGAGCGCCACTCTTTAGACAAGAGTTGCTTTCAGACTTTTTATCGCCTGGCCCCGTAATCTTTACTCCAAAACAGAGGGATTTCATGATTTGGAAAGCACAGAGAAAACTTCTTTGGATTCTTTCAGAGAAGCTAATGGCTTGCAGGTATCAAGACTTCATGATGTCATTCTACCATCAGGCGAGCAGGCAAACACTCGGGCATAATGTGATTAAATGGAACTTAGTGCCGATCGAGCTGACCTCAACTGCATAAGTTTCGTATCAGTAAATCAATGTTTTAACCGCCAAATTTATAGTCTACGTCACATTATCAAACAATAAGTTCCTGTCAATCATTTCATGTCCAATTTAAGTAATCCAAGCAGGAGAACTGCTAAGGGACACGTTGAATGGGTATTTTGGCCCGCATTTTCTTGAAAACTGAGCACCAAAAAGCAAAAAAAAAATATAGGGCCATGTTTTTCTAATGCATCAAAGGCCACATGCAAAAATTCAGCTCATTTGGACAACATCAGCAAAATGGCCAAAATCATCACTTACGCCCTTCTTCCACTGAGCCTTCAATTGTTAAATATCATGGTATTATTCCAAGTTGCCAATGGAAATCGAACCCATGACCAGTTCCAGATAACTGGCTGGAATATTAAAACTGGCTTGGTAAATATCCACCACTATTCACCTCCACTGAGGTGAATAATTGTTTTTGTTAGTATATACCACTCTGCATGCTGAATAATTAGTGGACAAAACATTACTTTGTGTGACAATATACCAACAAGCAGTCGGAAATTGTAAAATCTCGCGTGCCGGCTGCTCGGAGGTGAGTAGTACTTGCTAATCACCTCCGAGTTAACCAATCAGAGCACGCAAAAAGCACTATTCACTTGTGTGGTATATACTAATGTTAATTATCGATATTTCCATTCACACACAGTTGCAGATTTGTAATAGATAAAAATGGGTTGTGGGGAGTTAAACTCAGAGACATCAACTGAGCTGAAAGTTGCTAAGCATGTGACACAAGACTAAGCTAACTTTATTAGCATGATTAATTAGATGTTGTAGTCCAATTCAAATTTGATTGGAGTGAGCCTGGTTGGCTCAGTTGGTAGAAGACCAGACTGCTTCAGGAGCAGAAGGTGGCAGGTTTAAACCCCAGAACAGGCCAGTAACCAGGGTCTCAAAATAGCTGATAAGATCATGCTGGCTGTGTGCTCAGCATCTGCTTCAGTTCAGATGATCACATCATTGGACACTGACATTGAGCCCTTGGTTTTGTCTCCTTCACCACCACACGTAAAACTGGTAGGGGACATAAAAGAACTCACACACTGATTGAAAAGAGTAGGGAACGTAGTACCTGGTGCTGTGGTCTGCCCTCGCATACATCAGGGTTGGATGGAGGCTGGGCAGTGGGCTGACCTCCTGTCCCCAAAAGCCTCTACTGGTGCCCTGTGCACCACCTGGCACAGATAATTAACAATTGGTTCATGTGCCAGCGTGCGTTCATCGAAAAATGAAGCACACAGGAAGTTCGGAGAGAATGAAAGATGCGTACGCCTCTCTTTTGTAACATTTTCAACGCAGTAGTTTAAATATTGTGTAAAGAGAAATTCCCTTTGCTATGTCATCAGCGTGCACAATAGGAATATGAAGCACAGTCGTGCAATTGAATTTGACTACACAAATTCACCAGCTATGTTATAAGCACAATTGACAGTCCAATTGCTTGAATGAAAAACATAACTTTGACTTTACAAAATGTTTTGTAAAGAGTTTTTGCTCAATTATTTAGAAAATATAAAAAAAAAATTTTCAGAAAGATCTTCCTGCGAGGAGTTAGAAACAGCACCCAGTGTCTCATTCCCCCTTGAGTTGTTTTCTTTATGTTGTTTGCTTTGTTATGTTCAGCAAGGCTTCCAGTTTTTATAATTTCCCTCAGTATATGCTGATGTTTTTCTCTTGCTTCTGTTCTTTATTATCAGATGACTTTGTGAAGAAGATGGATGATGACGAGGAGGAAGAGGAAGAAGAAGAGGAGGAAGAACGAGGGGACTAGATACAATTCTTGCCACTAATCTCTTGTCCTTTCTTTCTTTCTTTCTCCTTTGCTCTCACTTCTTCTCTTTATTCTCTTTCTCTTGACACACAAAAGCTTTATTACCTGGTGGAGGCTAGGCTGCATACTGTTTTACATGAGGGCTCTTTGAAGCTCAAAGTAATGTCCACCCTTTAAGCCCCAAGTTAGAACTATCTGCATACTCCTCACTCGGTGCCCTTACATTTCCTGTTAAAATAGTTATGAAAGGGAATCTATCAATTTTTTTATTTATTCCCTTTACTTTCATAGCTTCAAAATCTTCTTCAAGTATTATAAAACAAAGTAAAATGCCAATTGCTCATTTGGGGCTTAAAGGGTAAATTCTATGGAAAAACACGAAAGAAAAGCTCACAATCCAAAAGAGATGTGGCTTAAGTTAAGTGCTACAAGGCCAGAAGAAATTCCGGTTGTACTCAATTTGCCAGAAAAACATGGGAGGTATTGTCTGTAAGTGGAAGTATTCAACACATAGCTGCAATTTTGCTTCTGAGGTTTCATTGCTTTTTTCAAGTTGTGTGGCTGGTAGTGAATCATTGATTTGACCAAAGTAGTCTGACCTAGCCTCCCCACCCCTTCTGTTATAATGCAATGCACAGCCTCCTTCGCCCTTGTCCCCCTTCCCCTCCCATGACAGATAATGCAGACACTTAAAATAATGCCAAAAGCAAACTTACTTTCTTAGTTGCAAACAGAAAAAAAAAAATATTCTTATTTCAGATGGTGCAAGAAATTTTAGCTTTGCAGATTACACTTTGGTTTGTAATCGCTTTGGCTTTTTGAATGCCATGCACTCAAAACCCAAAAAAAAAGAAATTTAAAAAGAATTTCTCAAGCTTGTACAAAAAATTTAAGCTTTCGAAAAAGTGGTCTTTATGATGTGATAAGTGATATTATGAGGTGAAAACAGGCTGGCTTATATAAACTGGCTGGCCTAGGTTACAGTCGTCAGATGTCAGTCTCAATAGCGAATAAAATTTGGACACAGTCCTTGAAATAATTCTAATGGGTACTGAAATGTCTGTTTGGGTTTGTATGTAATCCTAACTTGTCATTGTTATTACTGTTGTTGTTGTCGTTGTTATTATTATTATTATTATTATTATTATTATTATTTTATTCTTTTGATGTGGTATCTACAAAGCATAAGTAAAAAAAAGCATCATTGGCTAAAGCTCAGTTTTTGAACTGAGTTCTTGTGAAAGAACTTACCGTTCATGCAGCCTTTGGCTCTCTTAATCATCAAGACTGATTTCCAATCAGAAAGTACTTGTTGAGTCTTGCTCAGCTGAAATATATGTCATGAGGTCTACCTACTTTACGTACGATTGTAAAAAGGTATGGAGAGGGTGCCGTTGCATTCTTCGGTTTTGTCCCGTCATTTCTGGATCCGTAACTACGTTTAGTTGTTTGGGTGAAGCTATAAGATGGCAAAACTGGGTTACGCGAGTGTTAAATAAAAAACAGCAGCTAACTATTCAGCTTGCCAAAAAATTAAAAGTGCAGTACTCGGGCGGGGAGTTACGGACTGGTGCAGCGTGCGAAGTGAAAATCACCTGCGCCCCACTGTCTTGTGGGCGGGGCTTCCAACATGCAGCGATCGGATAAGACTGCCGCAAAACCAGAGCCTCTTCACACCACATACCTCGACGAGTTTGTCCTCGTAAGCCCCTAATCGCTTGCCTAGTTTTTGATGGCTTGGTTTCGGGGTGTTGGCACTTTTCGAGACGTCTGCCCTCCCCCACTCCCCGAATAAGTAGTGGAGTCTTCTAGCCGCTTCCTCATTCTGATAGAACTGGACCAGACAAAAAAGTCTGTCATTTGTTTCCCCCGGGGGGGGGGGGGGGGAGTGGTACTAAAAACAATTAATTCGGCGAGGCTCCGCCCCGAGGTCCGACTTCGACTCGTGAAATCCCAACCCTTAGCCTCCCCTTGTATGCCATGGGAGTACCTCTTCCCCCCCCCCCGGAATTGTTTAGAGCAAGGCGAACTTGGCAAAAACTTTATACGGCACAACGAAGAGCAATGGCTTGTCAGTCCTTGCTACAATCGTGGAATATCCTGTTACCAGGCGTAATTTCTTTTAACCCCCGAGAAAAAAAGAGAGGGAAAGGGGGAAAGACTTGATTGCAGATTGATCATGACTGCATTGAAATGACTCCTATTTCTGTCTTGAAGTGATATTGCCCTGAGTTTTTTCACAAGAATAGGGAGACGGATAGGACTCGTCATGATCAAATGACTGATACATTTTGCTCCGTTAAGACTTGATTAAGAGTAATCTTTCGCCCATACTTGCGAGCAACTGTTTAAGCTAAGTTTCAAGCTATTTTTTTTCTAGACCATTAGCAGCAATTATTGAGAAGGACGAAAAACAATGCTTGTAATTAATTTTTCTATAAAAAAAATTCAACGAAATTTAGAAACTGGATTTTTGGCAACGTTTTGGAACTTCAGTGAGCAACTTTGCAGCATTTTACCAGCAAAATCAGGGCACGCTAAGATAGAAGAGAAAACCGTTGGGATCTTCATTGAACAATACAACACGGGAAACAACGGCACTCTCTATCAGTCCAATTTAACGCGATTCTCTCTGCCACAAGCATGTCTTCCATATAAAATGACTTGATTTGGAGAAATGTAGAGCCACTGGCAGGTGGTCCTTCTTGTTCCTTGGACATCAAGTCCGTGTTCCTCCGGCGTGTTCCCTGAAGATATCGGCCAATCTGCACCCTGTGTCTCCAATGCAAACCACTGCAGGACAGTTCCGGCTTGAGATGCATAGTTCAGGTTCTCTGGAGCGGAAGTAAAATGTTTTGTGATCAGTCTTGTTAATTCCTCCTGTTGTTGGTGTTGTGCCTGATTAATAAAAGGATGGTTCGTCCGCAGGGAAAGGTACCCGGTTGATATGTTGTTGGTCGAGTGGTAAAGTGGGGTGGACTAAGAAACTGACAACCCCTCCTACCTGACTTCAGCTCGTCCCACCTATTCAACTGTAAATCAGCAATACCACACTGTCAATTCCTGCGACTTCGCAAGATTTGCGGCGAAGACGAGTATTTCGAAGTAGCAGCACACGGGAAATGGAGACATTCCTTATATGTAGCGCGCGGTTATCCTGCCAATCTGGTGCGGCGAGGCAAGCGTAACAGAGGGCGGTGTCAATGCTAACATCGCGGGAGCTACCTTGTTGGCTGAGACAAATGCGAAAAAACAATTTCGACCAACAATATCCAGCTGGTTGCAACTTGCCACCCAAAGAACACGGCTGTCTGTATCATTTTAATGGAATAACATTATAATGATCAACTTATCTAAGAAAACTTTACCCCTTTACCCCTTCCTTTCTTCGAGCTCCCCGCTCTCCCCACGCGCGTGATGCGACGCTCGCGCACCTGTACTAGTTCCCAATCCCTTTTCTAACGCCTGTCACGCGTGTTCTCTTGCAGGCTACTGGGTGCTTTCATGCATGCGGCTCCTACAAGTATGCAAAGTCCGACTGTGGTGGATCATCGAACTTATTTCTCCCAAGCGAACAATGCCCTTATTTACGCATGATGAATAGAGTTATTGACCTTGTGACCCATAAATACCAGTGTACTGGTAATAAAACGCCCACACAAAAAAGCCATGGGTGGTCTCCGGTATGCTTAGGTAAATACATTGTTTATAACCAACGTTAACTTTTATACAGCGTGATAACTGCATTGACTTCCAAATATAAGCCCCTCGCGAATTAAGTTGTGGTCAAACTCCAAATAACGTGTGGTCTTGAATTTTTGCGCGCGGCAAAAATCTGATTCGATGTCTCAATTTCCTTTGCAACCCTCAGAAAAGCCTCACTGCCCCAGGCTTGGGGACTCACCACCTCGCAAATTGAGCCCCAAATTTAATATTTGCCACGTCTCTGAGTGACCTGAGTTTGCGATTCGATCGGATAAGTTTTGAATTTTGTCAAAGGTTTTTTTAGCCGGAGTTGTTTAATGATTCAGTTGTTATAGCTTCAGTGGGGCGGGTATCCCGGAAAGGGCCGGAATGATTGAAAGTCAGTTTACTGAATTGACAAAACAAATTATCGCCGTTGATGAAACGATTTGAGAGCCTGGAGGTTGGGGGGGGGGGGGGTGTACTAAAAAAAATTAATGTGGGGAGGCTCCGCCCCGAGGTCGGACCCCATACCATTTTATATAACATTTTTGACAGAAAAGGTACCCCATTCGTATACCTTCCATTGACAAATAGTATCCCTTTCGTATACCTGAAACAGGAAGTCTTCTTGTCATTTTTACGTAACGTTCAATAAATTATAACAGTACAGTCATACACAGTATATGTGTTCAAAATATTTTAATGAAAGGCCCTTTTAAATACCTCAATGACAGATTTCCCTACCCTTTCATATACTTCGACTCGTGAAATCCCTACCCTTTCATATACCTGAAGCGTGAAAAAGGTACCCCTTTCGGGCGGAGCCTCCCCGTGTAGGCCATTATAGCGAGTAACCCCCAGGTTTGAGAGCTGATGATTCGAATGGTTAACTCTCCGTTAGTGTGGATCCGCTGAGACAAAGAGCTCAGTAACCGGCGTTAGACACCTCTGGTTGAACTCTCTTTAACATCGCCTGTTTACCTTAGATGATAAAACCAACATCAATAAAAGCCATGAATATTGATTCACGGCATGGTCTAAACAGGATGGGCGGCCACTGGGGGGTAAGATCGGCACATCCGAAAATTCACAATGAACATTCTAGATGTTTGGCCTAATGAATTGCTACGGCCAAATCATAAATTTTGGTCTGGAAATAGATGTACATGTATAGGGTTTTAACGGGGGTGCCCACGAACTCTAACCGAAGAAGTTGTAGCGCTCTCCGGTCCAGAAGACTCCCACAAGCATCCGATCATTTTTCGTACGCGACCACGTTGCTTCGAAAACTCCGTTTGAAGAGGCAGTTTGGCCTGAATCGCCTGAATTTAATACGTATCACTAAGGTCTTCCAAACTCCGTAATAATTCAGTGCTCCGTACTTTTCACGCAAGTGCTACACAGCTATGGAGCCGAGGTTATAGGTAGTGAAGCTAGGTGTATAGACAAGTTAGACGTAGTTTTAAGAATCCAACATTTTAGCTTAGAACTTTTCGGTCGACCATTCAAAAAAATAGATTTTTAGCTAATTTCTAAGTTAGTTTTAAATGGCCACAAATTCAATGTATTTAAACTACCGGGACTGCAGTACATGTAATTGTGTTTTACCCAATAAAGTTGTTATTATTATTAGCTGCCAAACAAATTGTTTTTCGGTACTTTGGCTTCAGTTTGTTATCAATCGAGTTAGGAACTGTTTATCATTTGCAAGTCTTCTGCGATGTTCTCAACGTGAACCGGGAAAAACCATTATGTTGTTCAACTTTGCAGTATGGGATTAAAATCTTCACCTCGGTCGTTCTTCATGTAGGATTTGTAAATTACCTCGGCATAAGCTAAAAGCTAAGCAGATGGGAAACGATGTTGACAGCGATTAAAACGTGTCGTTACATCTTGAGAGCTGGTGTACGTACTTCAAGAGGCTCAGACCTACATCAAATATTAGCAAAAAGACTTGCAAATTGTAATCTCCGAAAACAAGAAAACACTAGATAGCTAGCTTATCGAGTTGCGACAAAAACCTTTCGCACAGACAATGAAACCAAAGTAAATATTAGAGTAAGCGAAGGAAAATTTTTGCTTAAGCAGTGATTAATAACTGAATTTGGTACATTCTTTAATGCTTTATACAATCTTCATGAGATGAGCTAACCATGCACCTGTCCGCAGGTTTTTAATTTAAAATCAAATTAGTCCCAAAGTTGTGGTTATTTCTGTTAACCTCTCCTAACCATTCCAACATGTTGCTTCTTGAACTGTACATACTAGAAGGTACATTCTGTTTCGGAGGCTTAACTTCTAAACTATAACTCTGCCAAGATTCGTCTTCGTAAAAAATCAAACTCCAAACCTTTTGTGACGTTCATTCGAAACGAGCTTGACTCTGTTCTCTTTGGTCCGAACAAATCGAAGAAAACACTAGATAGCTAGCTTATCGAGTTGCGACAAAAACCTTTCGCACAGACAATGAAACCAAAGTAAATATTAGAGTAAGCGAAGGAAAATTTTGCTTAAGCAGTGATTAATAACTGAATTTGGTACATTCTTTAATGCTTTATACAATCTTCATGAGATGAGCTAACCATGCACCTGTCCGCAGGTTTTTAATTTAAAATCAATTAGTCCCAAAGTTGTGGGTTATTTCTGTTAACCTCTCCTAACCATTCCAACATGTTGCTTCTTGAACTGTACATACTAGAAGGTACATTCTGTTTCGGAGGCTTAACTTCTAAACTATAACTCTGCCAAGATTCGTCTTCGTAAAAATCAAACTCCAAACCTTTGTGACGTTCATTCGAAGACGAGCTTGACATCTGTTCTCTTTGGTCCGAACAAATATCGTTAGAGTGAAAATCCGTAGCGGGATTCCCGTAGCTGTGCACTTCATTCCCTCCTTTAGATGACTTACGTTTGGAATCCCAAATCGTTTTACGTTTAGCATCATTTTGCTCGCTCAAAATCGTTTCACAAATTGTTTGGTTGCTATACTCTCTTGTTAATTGCTGGGAGGTGTTATTTGACACATTTGTGGCCGTCCTGGCTCCTGAATATCTCTTTGTATTCAATTCCTGTTCCATGGAGTCATTTCTTTTCGCCAAGTGGAACTCCGGGCAGCTATACTTTCGAAGTCGAACATTGTTGTTGCGAATCATAACGGTATATTAGAGCGGGGTCTGTCCGAAAACAAAGACAGAGTAGAATTTCTTCGGGATATGTTTGGTTCGTTTTTCTGTTCGTTATCTGGAGGGCTGGAATAACTTCGTCTTCGGTACTCTCGGACCGTGTAAATATTACCACGTTTGTGCAGGCTCGGACATAACCTGATATGAGAATCGTTTCCTCGGAGTAGACGAGCCAATTATTGGCTTCAATTCTGTTAAACTTCTCAATCGCCCATAGCTTTCCCCATCACTCTTACCAGTTCTCCGCATAAATTCAGGCAAAAAAGGAATTTTACTCCCGGTGTTTTTTTGCGAGTAGAATCTCACTCCTTTCGCTTGATATTGAGGGACTGTTTCTCCAGTATTTGTTTCTCCAATTTTGTTCCTGGCTTTCTCGTGGCCTACCGATTTCTGTTTTTGAATCTCGGCACTCCGCTTCTGAGAGTCCTGGCTAACGCTAGGAAAGATTTTCGATTTTTCCATCCGAGGTAGAGACGCTACTGGGATCAATCTAAAACACTGAAGTCAAATCTTTGCTTTACAGTTCAGTGGCATCACAAGGGCGTAGAAGCAAGTCCTGCATCGTCTGATGTTTTTGTATCCAAGTGCGATCGCATAACTGGCGAACTTCCCGACAGTGAACAATCAATTCTCATTATGTCTTGCTTTGTCACATCAAGTACTGCAACTGAAAAATATCCAACACAAGCACAAAAAAGAACTAGAATTAGTGGCGAGTCGTTCAAAGTCGGGCCAACCGCTAAGAAACGTGGCTTGATTATATTAGTCGGCTCCCGGCCAACTAGCCTTTACATAGCATCGTATTTACATACCATTTTTTCGCCGATAAATAAAACAGCGTAAACCTAATCCTTAATGCTTTTTGTATTTGGTCGGAGTTAATTACCTGAAGCACCTGCAAACAATAACATTTAGCATAATTGCGCTTGAGACTGGATCGCTTAAGTTGAAAGTTGAAGATTTCATTTAGAGAAGAAAGAAAATATAAAAGAATCGTTAGGTAAAAAAGAACAGCGGGGGGCGGGAGAAATGGCTGTTGTTTTTCTGTTGTGAGATCAAAGGTTTTTAGAGATAACAAATCAGTAGTAAATGCTATTAAAAAAACTCCATAGTGCTACTTCGGAAATTGTTTGTTTTCACCTTACAATTCACTTCCGGTTTTAATGACTCAATTCCAACTGAAGATGCAAATGAAGTAAGTTGGCAAATTAATTAGTATTGTTTACTCTACTAGCTTCTGGCAGGATGTCACACGTTGTGAGATCATAGCAAACCAAACCACAAGTTTCCGATCTGTCAGTTGAAGCCGAAAAAAAGATAGTCTAGATATTTTACTGCCAGCCGGTCTAACCTGCAAGGAGTTACGAAGCGCGGTCTTGTTTGTTTCGAGCAAAAAGCAAGGTCGAGGGATATACGTCCTTTTCGTTCGTCGGCAACTCGCGTCCGAGTTGCCACTCGCTCGAAGAGCACGCACTGACAGCGTAACTAGCTGTCGAACTTCTAAAGATTTGAATCGGCAATAGAATAACTATAAACTTTTTTTTTAACCGCAATTGCTAGTAATCTCGCAATCTTATTGGCTAATATGCCGTTGTCGATAAGAGTCTAGACAACGCTGCTCGCTTCAACGTGTCGCGCAATGCCTTTTTTCAGCTCGCGGTCTGAAATTAACATTTTCTTTGACGCTGATATTGTGGTAAAAAACAAATCCAATGTGGTTTAGCATTGTCTATACTCTTATAGCCAACGATATTCGTCATCACAGTGGTCGAAATTTGCTATGGACTCACTCTGCTGCGCCTCGTGAGTCCACAACATTTTGACCACTGTGATGACGAATATAGTTGTCGATAAGAGTACAACGCTAAACCACATTTGATTTGTTAAATTTACACGTATGTTAATTTCTTGCTACGCCTGCCACCCGGTTTCATCAACTGCAGCTGAAAGTTACACCCGCATGAAAAACGACGAATAATTACAACTTCTTTTAGCTTGTTGGAAGCAAAGATCCTCTCAATAGCTCAAAATGAAGCCTTGTTTTAGCGTGCATGCTAGCAGGCGTTTCCTTTCCCAGAGTGCGCGAGGCACGTAAAAAAATCAGTGCGTAAACGAGGGAACGCTTCCCCCCCACCCCCACCGCCCCACCCAAACTCCTCCATGCCCTTTCCCACGCCCACGCATCCCCGCAGAAGGTAACCAGGAGCCCATTACTAGGAGCGTACAACGCCCATACTAAACCATGTCACAGCATTTTTACAGAACGATCTATTTTTAGGCTATCTTTTCAAGCGAAAAAGGGTAACAAGGACGGCAACGGCAACGAGAGCGCCACAAAAGAATAGTTTTAATGAGCGAAAACAAAGGCTCTGTACGTGCAGATACTTGTGGCACATGCAGCGACTTGTGATTGGTCATTGGACTCCTGCGGGAGTCTGATTTTGGGGGGAAATCCAATCTAAAAATAAATTGGTCTGTGAAAACGTCGTGACAGGAATATAGGGCAGTTGTACGCTCCTAGTGATGGGCTCCTGTCGTAACTTATGTGCCTCACGGTTCTCCAAATCAATTTTAGACCAAAACACGCCATTTTTCATACTTATTTTCAGACCTGTAGAAATTGTCTCACTGACTTTGTTGGAGAGTAATAATACAGTGGAACCCCGTTAATACGGTCACCAATGGGCCAAAAGAAAATTTGGCCGTATTAACGGGTGACAGTATAAACGAGGGGTTTATTACAAGAAAATGTATGGTCGTTTTGCCGAGCGGCCAAAAAAAGTGGCCGTAATGTATGAGTCAATTCCAAAAGTGCCCATTCCCTCCCCCGGGCGAACACCCGGCAAATGCCCCGCTGTGTTTCCAGTTTTGACGGTCAAATGCCCCACTGCCAGGGCCTCAAAAAGGTGTAAATCTATAGCAAATCACTCGTTGCATAAAGCATTTTGGCACGCTCCCCGCTCATAATGAATATTTTATTCTAAAATCGCTTACCTTTTCAAACCAAATCCGAAAAAATTTTGCGCCAAAGCTCTTTTCCGATCTCTTTAGTCGGCCTCTCCAAACTTTGAATAAAGGCATATCAACTGTATATTTAGTAAAAAACGCAAACCTACGCGGAATCTTAAGTGAAGGGAGCGAAGCGGCTCCTGTGGTGAATGAAGGAATATTTGCACGCGAAACCTTCGCGAAACCCTCTAGCTGACGAACCGCCGAACAACGTTTAGCCGAAAGCCAAATGCCCACCGTGCGGGACAAATTTCGGTATCAAATACCCGGGGTATGCCCGGGTGGGGGAATGGGCGCTTTTTGGAATTGACTGATAACATAATAACGAGGTGGCCTTATGACAAGTCCAGCTACACCGCGCATTCCAATTTATTGTAAAATCCTTGTGAGAAAGGATTCATGAGAATGTGCTTGAACTACAGACAATACATTGTATCAGACACAAATAAACTTTCCAAGTTTAATTTAGTCCTTGATGAGAAAATTGAAATTGGTTGCCATGGATACCATAATGCAAAATGGAGAAGACCACAGTATATTCTGTTGTCCTGATTTATCCAATTTTCAACAACTGAAATCACATCACTCCTTTCTCACACAAAGGTTATGGGTGGTTGATGAAAATGAACGGAAACAGGAGCCCATCACCAGGAGCGTACCACTGCCCTAATTACTGTCACGGCATTTTCACAGACCAATTTATTTTTAGATTGAATTTCCCGCCAAAATCAGACTCCCACAGGAGTACAATGACTAATCACAAGTCGCTGCATGTGCCACAAGTTTCTGCACTTACAGAGCCTTTGTTTTCGCTCATTAAAACTATTGTTTTGTGGCGCTCTCGTTGCCGTTGCCATCCTTGTTGCCCTTTCTCGTGGGAAAAGATAGTCTAAAATTAGATCGGTCTGTAAAAATGCTGTGACATAGGCTCAGAATGGGAGTTGGTTGCTCCTAGTAATGGGCTCCTGACGGAAAAAAGATCGGGTGCCCATGCTGTTGAAGGGACAACACCCTCCCCAACCAGTAGGCAGCTAGGAATGTCACAAAGTCAAAGAGCAAAACATACCAACAAAACTCTTTCAGTGCATTCTTGCACATAGAGATGAAATAAACAGCTAAAACTATATTGTGATGTGTTAAATCGAAATGTTGGTTACCATGGAAACTGTAGGGATTTAATTTGGGGGGTAAAGGGCTCCAAAACACAAAATACACATAATAGCCAAACTATTAAATAATGGTTTGCCATAAAGACAGCATCTGTTAGTCACTTAACACCTGGTAAGATGAAATTTAACCCCAATCAAAAACGTTTCTAATCAGAAATAGCCAGTCAAGCAGCATTTACCCAAAACGTTGCACTTTTGCACATTCTTGAAGACAAAATTTTGTCTTCACGTAATTGGCAAGTTCGCATTTCTGGCTATAACTCATTTTTTGGTCCTAAATCTTTAGAAATCTGTAATGATAAAGAAGATGCTAAAATAATGCAATAAAAAAGAAAGGAAGCAGTGCTTGTTCAGGAAAAAAATAGCCATTTTTTAAATAACAAAGCTCAAAGTCAAGGCAAACCCACCATGTTTTCAATGGGCATGTGCATGAGCGCACACTAATGATGCAATAAATTATGTGCAATAAAGGTCCGACTAAACAACCAAACACTTTTGTCCAGCATCATGTTAACTAAACACAACCTTGGCTGGGTAAATGAAAAATGTTTGACCAAACACCATACAAAGTGACTTCCACAGAAATTTTGATGTTATGTGTACATGTATCTTTTAGTTGTTTTTTGCTGGCTGTGCATGCTTTGTTGGTTTGGGTGGCTAAACAATCAAACATTTGTTCGTAATGTGAAATTTGGATGAAAATGTTTGATCTAGACCAAATGTGGAAAACCATTTCAATGCAAAGTTGAGAGAGGCGGCTAAACGGTCAAACATGCTCTTTGGACACAATGTTGGATGAAAATGTTTGCTCATTTAGCCGGGACTTAAGGATGCCCGATGCAAATGCCGTAAGGAATCACTTCGGTAACTGTACTCATATGATGAAATTCTAAGCAATGTAGCAAGTGTTTGCCCCGGCAACAATTTTGCGAAGATTTTCCGACCAGTATTTAACCTTTATGACCATGTCTAAATGTCTAATAAGCGTCTTTCTAATAAGCCGAAAGAAATGAAGTAAGCAGTCTGTCTTGGTTTAAAATGTACTTTTTGGCCATCTTCACGCTGTATGACTTCTCACCAGCTTCAGTTCGCTTCACCTTCTTGTAAAATTTCTGCATCTTCGTTAACAACAGTCTTATTTCGCTTTGAATGTTGCCAAACAGCGTGAAGTCCAATGAATCCAATCGCATAGCACAAGAGTACAACATTTCTCTTCCCTTTCGTTGTTGTAGTATTGAAGAACTTCCAAATCCCAGTGGGCTCTTTAGCAGTGTTCCTGAATCTTTCTGATAGATTTTCGATGAGTAGAGAGAAGGAAGAACGACCCAGTATTCTCTTGTCGCTTTTGTCTTCCATTGACAGTCTAAGATAAACACAGAAAGGCTGAAAAGATGTCAAAATTCACATTCAGAACGATTCAAAACGCTGTTGTGAACGTTCGCAATTGCGAAATGCGGAAATTTGTCAGGCGTTTTACGTAACCCTTCATAGGCTTGGCTACCAAGGCAACTTACCCTACTATCCCTACCCAGGGAAACTATTCTTTCGACCCAAACAAGATACCGTGTTCACGACGCTTTCGATCGCTAGGAGACGCGACGATCGCCTGTAAAAAAAAACAGGTACTGCATTTTTCACGGGGATTTTTGGACATATTGACACTTTGGATGAATCGGCTTTTGTGATGAGTCTCGCAAACGCCTTTGAGCGCGTTTGAGAAAACAGTCCTGCATTGGAATAGCTGAAGCTGACATGACACGAAAGGTTCTCTGAACGAACTTGAACAAGCTTTTTGTACAGTCATGCTTTTCTTCCAATCTTATCAGCGGGACCTTGTGACGCTCAGAGAACAGGCGTCACATTTTGAGAAATGCATGTAAACGGTAAGTCGTTTCTGATAACATGACCCTGCCATAAGAACTTGTAATCCGTCAGGAAACGCACGATCGATCTTCGCGGAATCGTTTTTAGCTTGAGGTAATTAAACGAAAGAAAAGTTTGTTCCAGAACCTTGACAACAGTGCCACGTTTATTTTAAAAGGAGCAGAAGTTTATGCCATAAATAACTATAATGCTTAGCTATATATTTACATGTAAGCTTAAGTTTATATGTTTGCACACGATAAAACTGGTTTGAATTCGTTAGAACACTCATATCAGATCAGCTAATTGAGAATATTTTGTAATCTGGGAAAAAGCTAAGGTCGAATCGACTGTTTTGCAAAGCCTGTTGAGGTATTTCTAAAATTCAGTTACATTCGTCTGTTTTGTTTCCAACTTGTGGGATTATTGAATTTGCCGTAGTAAATATTTATTGCATGATTAGTATAAGCAGTGCAAACAAATTTACGCTACAATGCGATTTAGTGTGAAACATATTTTTTGTATGTGAGACAAATAACTTTCCGTAACATAATTGTGCTTTGTTTAGCTCCGCGGTAGGTCGTGTGACAAGTAGTAGCTAATTGACGAGAAACATAATATCCATTTCTCGCCAGTAAGAGACGAATGAATAGGTTTTTGTTGACGGAGGCTGAAACCTTGCATTGTGTCCTCGTAGCTGGTTTGTAGTTCTAAATTTTTTTAAAAGGATTAACATTCCAGAAAAATATATAAAAAAAATCCTTTTGAAATTTCTCAAGGTGAATCAGTTCCTCCTCTGGGCCAAACCTGGAAATTTATCCTTATCTTAATGCAAGCTAGACCTAGAGGATGATGTGTGAACTTCCATATCATCACGAAAATCAGTCCTGCTGATTTTCATAGTAGCCAAGGTATCGAGTACATGTAACACTAAGTATGACCAAAATGTGAACAAGCTGATTATAATTTTTGTAAAATACTTTTGAAAAAAATACCATGCATGCATGTAAAGATAATGCTGGTTGTGATGACCTTTTTTTTTTTATCAAAATAGTAGTGATGAGGGCAATCTTGGTCTAGGTGAGGTATCTTTTTTTTTAAAATAATAATATTATTTATACCGGTATTCATCATAATCAAGTGTCACAATGTGGAGTAAGGTTAACATAAATTATATTGTTTGGTAAAAGTCAATATATAGTTTATACATGTATGTACCAATGCATGATCATGTTTGATCACCTCCAAGAGTTTCTGAAAATTTGTTATCTCCAAAACTGAAAAATAATCGGTTATCATTCTTCACCAGTACAGTGCTTGATTAAATGTGTAACTTGTACTATGGGAAGTTTACAGAGAACAGCGAGGAGGAATTACATACACATGTAGACATGTAGTTGATATTCGGAACTACATCTGCATGTCGACAAGCACATTGAAGGCCAGAGCAGAGCAATATTGTAATTTTGGAGCAAAATTGTCATTTATCTACCTCGTATTTATTTTGCACTGAGTCCTTCAATAATTGAAGATAATAATTGAGATTTTGTTTATCAGAATTAGTAAATAGAGTTCAAATGAACCTGGTATTTATAATAATTTGAAGGCCATGTTGGAAAAAGAACAACCCATGCAGGCATGTTGCAGTTATGTGAGAGCAGAAATTCTCCTGATTGATATCATAAACAAAAAACAAATACATTAAAGTCACAGCTAGTTGAACTGTTGGTGATAAGTACATGTACTGTTATGTAAATATGGAAAGTTTTAAATTGTATTAAACTCGAGAAAAAATCTTTGAAAAATAGCTGTAATAATAAAATAAAATTTTGACATGTTTTTTTCCACTTATATTTTTCTGTTTGAATGTATTATCCACAAAATACTTTCATAATTCTTTTTTGTGCAATGTATAAAAGAACTACTAGTGTAATAAAAAACTGGCTTTGTTTCAAACCACAAAACAATTTCATCTGCTGGTACAAGACTGCGTGTTACAAGTATGTTATTTAGAAAATATGAATGATATTTATTTTGAATATTCATGGATTTCAGAATTAATTTGTATTCCTGATCCAGTTAACATGTTCCAGTGAAAATAATATTTTGGAACTTGAAAATTAACTATTGTCTTTTTTCAATGACTGGCTGAATGATACGAGTTTGTCCAAGTGCTTTAATGCAAGGTACATGTTTATGCATTCATTGACAGAGAGATACCACAGGTTAAAGAAGCATGCAAAAAAGTCAAGCACTTGTTATGAACTTGTGACTCTTTCACTTCACATTTTGCATGTTAAAAATTAGTCAGGTTTTAACTGTCATCAAGTGAGTTGCATAGTCAGTCAAACCCTTACTAATAAACTAACAAAACATGTTTGTGTGATAAAATATTTCTTTTCCTGGAGTGAGTTAATTAGTTGAACCTACAGGTACTATACATGTACACATAATAACTGTTCACATCACCTGCAACACCAGAGAGAAATAAAAACTACTGACAACAACAACAACAACAATTTAACATCAACATTAAGATGAAATTCAGTTTTACCAGTTATTAACTTAAGGATTTTCCCTTACATGTAGGCTAACAACTGCCCTTAATTTGAGGCCAAGTGCTTTAATGCAAGGTACATGTTTATGCATTCATTGACAGAGAGATACCACAGGTTAAAGAAGCATGCAAAAAAGTCAAGCACTTGTTATGAACTTGTGACTCTTTCACTTCACATTTTGCATGTTAAAAATTAGTCAGGTTTTAACTGTCATCAAGTGAGTTGCATAGTCAGTCAAACCCTTACTAATAAACTAACAAAACATGTTTGTGTGATAAAATATTTCTTTTCCTGGAGTGAGTTAATTAGTTGAACCTACAGGTACTATACATGTACACATAATAACTGTTCACATCACCTGCAACACCAGAGAGAAATAAAAACTACTGACAACAACAACAACAACAACAATTTAACATCAACATTAAGATGAAATTCAGTTTTACCAGTTATTAACTTAAGGATTTTCCCTTACATGTAGGCTAACAACTGCCCTTAATTTGAGGACCAGTTAGAGAAATAAATTTTTGAAGGTAAAATTTTAGAACGTGCAGGAAATCTTAGATTTATGCACAAGATTACTATGCTGGGCACAGAGTTTTTGGCTCCCAAAAATTTTTCTTAGAGGACAACTTTGGCATGATTGATAATACTGAACATGAAGTACTTGGTGGTGTTCAATTATAATAATTTATTAGGTCTTCAGTCATGTGACCGAGTGAATAAAATTGCCTTAAGACCACAAGACTGGATGCATGGAACAGCCCACTCTTACTGAAAGGCTTGGCCTCTCACAGTAAAAGTGTGAAAGTTTTCTTTGTTCTTGATAAATAAAGTGAGGGAAACATGAACCTCCTTTCACCTTGGATTGAATGCCCTGGCTTAGATTGCTGGGTGCGATTTCTAGGTGTCCCATCAAGCTTATTATGAAATTAAGTTAGTTTAACTGTGGAAATGTTATCTTGTCATAACAAGCTCAATTTCTGCTGTTATTCTTGATGGTCATGTAACTTGATCTTTCAAAATTCTGATAAATACTGTAACTTTCTTTTAGACAGAGGTTGTTTTAGATCTGGACTCTTCATATACTGCATATTGCAACTTATGTACTATACCTTGAATTGTACTATTAAAGTTTGTTTTCTAATCATGTTGTCTTCTAAATATTTCATTCTGTAGGTGATGGGTTCAAGGTCAAGATTAAAGAGAAGAGGCTATACATGCCTGAAGATGGCCTTATCCTCTCGGAGATTGCTATTCTTTCAGGTTATTACTCTAATGCATGTACTGTACTCAGTGCATTGTATGATTCCTGGTCATTTTTTAGTTATACATAATTACCCATTGTCTCAGTGTATCGTTTTGTGTGAGTTCATCCCATCGCTAAGTCAGCTAGTCTGACTTAACAGTGGGAGCACTTACATGCATACATCCTTTATTGACTTTCCTTATAGAGGCTTTTCAAAGACAATAATTATACCTAATTACTTACTACAATCAAAGATAATAATTAACTACAGTAACTGTAAAAACTACCTAAGGGACTCTTAGAAAAATATTTACACTAAAATTTAATTGAGATGATAAAATAGTTTAGAAAAATATTTACACTAAAATTTAATCGAGATGATAAAAATAATAGTTAAGAATCAATAAAATCCTTGACGAGTTTACGCTTCAGGTTGAACATAAAAGCAGATACTGACTCAAGGGTTTTAAGAAAGCTATTCATGGAGTTCCAATTACTAACTATTCTATAATAAAATGTCTTCTGACCACTAGCAGTTTTGAAAAGTGGAATGTTCAGCATCTGTGAACTTCTTGTGACACGCCCGCTTATTTGTCCTTGCTTAATGAACTGGGAGGAAATGTATTCCAGCACGCGGGATGTTAGGCATTTAAAGGCCATAATTATAGCGTTCCTAATTAAAAGTATAACTGCGTTGCTACTGGTAGCCATTTAAGCTCCTTTAAAACTGGTGTGATGTGGTTGTATTTTCACATACTGCTCACAATTCAGGCAGCAAAGTTCTGAATACTTTGTAATTTGCTTATATTACTTTTTGACGTATTCACCCATACGTTCAAACAATAAAAGAGTTTACTAAAAACTAAAGCATTCATAATAGTTAGTAGGGTGCGTTTGTCAAAATTACATGCTTTCGTGCGGCCTATTTACTAAGACAAGACATACAAGAGGAGACAGTTTTGGTAATGTGTTCGTCATATATAGGTTAGGTTAGTATCCAAAATTACTCCAAGGTCTTTAGAGGTGTGTTCCGGCACAAGTTCTCTTCCCATGAAACTTAATAGCTTGATCTCTCTTTTATCCTTATCTACATGTACCTCCCCTCTTACATGAAGTGTTCCATTTGGTACATGTAGATCCTTGCCCTTCAGACACTCCATTAATACCACTTCATAACTAGAGTGGCCAAAAACAATTAACAGCTGGTTGTATTTTCTTACCTGAAAATTATAAAGTAGTTAATTCATCCAAATATTATCCAATCTTATTTGCAGTGTCATTCAAATAATATTAATCATTACTTGTTATTAATTTTGTCATTTTTGATTGTCACTCCATCTTCTTTTGTAGGTGGTTGCGACTTGAAAGGTCATCCCTTAGTGACACTGTCATCTCAGCGATACTCCACCCTTGTCCAGCTGAGCCAGGCTGACGTTGTGAGGCTGCTGAAATACCTTGCTTTCCTTGCCAGGTTTGTAGAAGTCTTAATTGTTGAACTTATTATACAGAGTGACCATCAAAATGCTATTAATACCAGGAGAAGTGACCTTTTAAAGGTGGTTTACACTGTTTTGCAGCTTTTTCCATTCTTGACTTGTACTTTGATTGATCAATACTACCGGTACCACTCGTCATCTTTGTGTGTGTAGTGAAACTATTTGCAGTTGTCTATGGCCACAGATAACAGGGAGGAAATGGGTTGCAACTTGAAAAAGTGAGGCAAACTTTTTCAAGTTTTGTCATTGTGTCTTGGAAAAATCGCCCTAAAACAATTATTATTAATAATTACTGATTCCATTTCTTTTCCTTTTGAGAATCACTTTAAATCCATGGCACCTCTTGGTGTAAATGGGTTGTTCGTGTACTAATAAAATTATTAAAATAAGTACCTCCTTGCAATTTGAACAAACTTACATGATTGTATAACAATAATAATAATAATAATAATAATAAACGATTTATTAGTAGTACTTCCACAAAGTGGCTCTTCGCCTTACAAATCTCAAATCAAATCAAATTAAATCAAATGTTGGTTTTTTGAGGAGAGGGGAAAACCGGAGTACCCGGAGAAAAACCTCTCGGAGCAGAGTAGAGAACCAACAAACTCAGCCCACATATGACACCGAGTCCGAGAATCGAACCCGGGACACATTGGTGGAAGGCGAGTGCTCTCACCACTGCGCCAACCCTGCTCCCCTAACAAGAACTGCCTTGACAGTGCCATAAGTTAATTAGACCTTATTCTTATCTTATGTAATGAACTGGAACTGGCTTGCACATAAGGCTTAAATGGGGAATATTTTCATTTGTAAATGTATTCCCCCACAAAAGTCTTGACTTCATGCTAGATCCAGTTCAATACCTAGAATACGATTAATATGTTCTATTAGCACCTTTTGTTACATAATAGCTTGTCATAACAAACAATATGAGCTGTCAAAAATACCCTTAAAGTTAACTTTCAGTGATTTTATTTGTATGGAGATATTGGGTGCTTACTATTTGTCAGCAAAATCCGGAAATTTTGGTATGAAGTCAAATAGTAAGGTAATTTTCTGGAAAATATTTCAGAAATTGTGGACAACCTCAAGAGGTAATCCTCTTTTTCCATTTCGGAATGGAAATTCGGAAATTTGCTTACCTTTTGAGCGAATCATCCCGTTTCCAGATCCTTTTGCACCAGAACGAGAGAGTGCACATCACAGAATGGCTAATGCAGTAAATGGTAAGCCCCAATCTCGTCCGATTGGTCGGTAAATTCAGAAAATTGCTTACCATTATTCAACGGTCATTTCATCCAGGTTTTTCTGACGAAATGGTAGGCACCAATTCAAGCTAAAATTAACAATATTATTTTCCACTTTTATTACTTCTTATATAGGTCATGGTATAAAGAATCAGGCATCTCATATCTGTTAGACTTTCGCATTACCAGGGAAGCAGTGATCTCCCACATCATGGACTTGATTCAGATGTTCCAGGTGTGTACTGCTCATCTTGATGAGTGACATCATTGTGTTCCACGTACTTTAATATGAAGTGAACAAATCACCAATTTTGTCGTAATTTTTCCATCTTTAGAATGATGCTAGATCAATTCGCAGCATGTACTTCATTTTACCGGAGAGTAAGCAAGTCAAGAAACATTTAGACAAGGAGATTCATGCACGGCAGATAAAGGGGCAGTTTAATTTTGAGGTACATTAAGCTAATGGTATTTAGAAATCATCAACAGGTGCAGTATACCTGAATGCTTCGTTTTTGTCACTTCTTGGCCTTTCATCATTATTATCTTCTTGAGATTTCATGCAATCCAAAAAGCCATCATAGTTTTGTAGTGCATAACCCTATAAATATCTCAGAATGTTTGGGTGACTTTTAGAGTGTTTATGAAGGAGAAGAAAAAAGGGGAGGGGTCAGAATGATTTAAAGGGACAGTGCGATTTTAAGTGATTAAAAATTAAATTTGGAGGTTAAAAATTAATGGATGAACATGAAACAGACTCCCGGTGGAAATCTTATTAAGATCTTACTAAGAATCTTATTAAGTTTCTTAACAAGATCTTATCTTACCTCTTAGTTAAGATTCTTACAAGAATCTTACAAGATCTTGTAAGATTCTTACAAGATTCTTGTAAGATTCTTACAAGATCTTGGTAAGATTGCAGTAAGATCTTACAAGATCTTGGTAAAATCTGATAAGAATCTTAATAAGGAACTTGCAGTTGATAGTTAAGATCTTACAATATCTTGTAAGATTCTTACAGGTTTCTTACAAGATCTTGGTAAGATTTGATAAGATCTTACTAAGAATCTTATTAAGTTTCTGAACAAGATCTTATCTTACCTCTTAGTTAAGATTCTTACAAGAATCTTACAAGATCTTGTAAAAGATTCTTACAAGATTCTTACAAGATTCTTGTAAGATTCTTACAAGATCTTGGTAAGATTGCAGTAAGATCTTACAAGATCTTGGTAAAATCTGATAAGAATCTTAGTAAGGAACTTGCAATATCTTGTATGATTCTTACAGGTTTCTTACAAGATCTTGGTAAGACCTGAAGAGCCTCAGGCTGGAATAGCATAAAATCTTAGTCTGGATCATTGTCACTATGCCAAGCAAAGTAACATTGTTACCAAAGTTTTGTAAAAGTCATACAAGATTCTTCTGAACTGTGTTGCATTGATACAATTTTAAGTTCATATCAATGTCAAGCTAAGACTCATAAGAGGTGATAGAGGATACAAAATCAAGATTTGACCAACAGTTTATTAGAAGATCTCACACCATAAGATTGTGAAATTAGTGGTAACTATAACAAAGACTTTGAAAATGTTTATATAATCTACAGAAAACCTGTAATTGTTTCCCTTTTAATCAGTTTTGTCCCCATATAAAGTTACAAGTATTTATGAATCATGCAATAAAAGCTTCCAATGAACTGAAACACAGAACTCAATATTCACATAGAAGTCAGGAGTTATACTTAAAATTAATTAGTGAACCTATGAAACTCAATTTAGTTAGATTGTCACATAAAATTTACACAGAGATGAAAGTGGCAGTGTTGTGGGGGTATCAGGATTTTTGGTCAAAATTCACTGGCTATAAAATGTAAGCACTTCATTAATATTTGACTTCTTTCCAAATCACTAATTTGAAGAAATTAAGTGAATCTAGGGTAAAGGAATGAGCTGAAATACCGATATGTTACAACCGATTTCTAGCAAGGTACAAGAGGAAAACTTGAAAAATATTGGCTCAGTGTTTCCAAGTTTAAACCCATCCCTATCTTGGCCATCTGCTGCTGAAAACAATAAACATTTTCCTTTGATTACAATATCCTTTCAAAGGAATTTTGAGCCTTATCTTGCTGCTGCTATCAACTTAAAAGTTCAGTCTGTTTCTAAAAACAGTGTGATACTGCCCCTTTAAATATTTCAAACATGCAACATCCTTAACTGTCTAATTTGGAAAATTATTGTTTACCATGTATATCAGAGGGTCATCTTTAACAGCCAGCACGACTGGCTACTTTTGTAATAAAACAGTTTTATCAAGATGAATGAGTTGTAGTGATTTTACTTAATTCATAAAAACAAAGTGCAATAGTCACTGCAAGTGTAAAAAGAAAAGAAAATATTGTGGGAGTAATAGAGAGGAAATCAGACAATGATATATGGTTTTAATCTTCCAATGAAGTTAAATGATGTATAATTGGCTATTATCATATGACCTGTTTGGCCCTGCAAGTGCTTTAATTGTAAAACTATCGAGAAAATTCCCGTATGAGGGCTGTATGCATTAATTTGGTTTATCAACGGAGTTGATAATGTAAATTGACCACGGTACAGGGATACGGGGTCCTATGGATGTAACTTCTTGCAGACAGAATCTGAAAAGATCCATGAAAATCTCATTATTTTTTTCACAGTAAATTCATGGTATTTTCAAAACTTTTTCATGGGGTTTTCATTGTCAAATTAATGGTTTTTGCTTGAGGTTTTTACCATGAAATTGCCATGAAAAAAGCATTAAAAATACCATGATAATCCTGTGACAACCAGCAGATTCATGACCCATGAAATATTCAACATTTTGTAAAAGGCCATGAAAAAGTCATGAAAAGGCTATTAAATTTTAATGGCACATGATATGGTATTTTAATGGAATGTTAATGATGCTGAAAAACCCATGAAACACCCGTGAAAAACCACCATAGAAAAAGCATTAAAAACCATGAAAAACCTATGAAAACCAGCATATTCATGGCCCATGAAATTTTCCACATAAATGGAAAACCCATGAATTTAAAATGAGTATTTTCATGATGTAAGTTTCATGGGTTTTTCATATGTGAAAAAACAACCATAGCCCCTGAAAATCCCTTGAAGGTTTTCATGGCTTTTCCATGGTTTTTTAACCCCATTTGAGGGTTGTCCATTACATTCATGGGGAAGGTGATGCCACACAAGAACCATGAAAATTCCATTTAATTCTGAATGCAATAAAACTGAAAAACATACCTTGACTGGAAAATCTAAGACCTTTATGGCCATTAAATTAATAAGTAAATGCTAAGATAAGTCTTTAATTGATGAAAGCAATAGATGAAACAGATTTGAAGCTGTGCAACAAATTTATTTTAACAATACACAAATGACACTTTACAGACAAATCACGTCAAACTATTAAACTACATGGGCCAAAGAGATTTTTTTTCCAAAGTTTTACGTACACAGTATCAGGTAAGTTTTAATGTTAAGCGTAGTTGCCCAAATCACAAATTTATATAATGATTATTAGTGTCATAAATATTTCAAAAATGTAAAAATTATGTTTCAAACTTGTGCATTCAAGGGAAAGCCGATCTTGAGATCTGTACATGTGAATATTAAATTTACATGAACTGGAACAAGATGAAAGCAAAAACGGCAAACGGTACACTTAGCTCATTTATTTAAATTTTGTATTGTTCAGGGAGCTTCTTTTGCTGTCCGCGGATGAGGTTGTCAACATGTCCCGCTCCAGGTTGTATTTTTTACTCATGTCTGAAACAAAAATAAGGCCTGTTTCAAACGTCACGCTACTGTCGTGTCGATTTAATAAAAGTTAAATTGAATTTAGTGTCGAGCCAAATTCAAAATCCAGCAAAACAAACCTTGTATCCAAAATGCTAAACATACATATTTTTATTAGCAAATTACATGTAGCGTCGTTCTAGACTGGTTTAGTCATGAATTCATTAGAGTACTCAAGATAATTAAGATCTCAGCTAGACCTACCGAATAACTGACCAAAAGTTAACTCGATCTGTAGTTTTACAACAGTTGAACTACTGACGATTCGAAGACGAACGGCGGCCGCAATGGATTACACTTTGCCGAGGAGCACTCTGATGATCTTGTTCACAGTTTTACTGTGCCGTTGACAAGTTATGGGCTTTTATAATTTAAGAACTGTTCCTATTTCTAATAACAGAGTAAACTTATTTACTTACCAAAAACATTCAAAATTCTCGATTTAAAAATGGCTTGCCGGCCTCCAAATCCACGGTGATGCGTTCATTTCCTTTGACATCAGCGCCACAATCTTCAGCCTTTCGTTTACTATAAGAACGCTGTTGTTATTCACCCTGTAAACCACTCAAAAAACCATCTATGCGAAACAAAAAAAACTACAATTATTCGCACGATAGACCAACCGAAAACACAATTCAAAGATAGGCGCCAAGAGAGAATGAATAAGAGGTTCTTTGTTCGCTGAAAAGCACGAGATAGTCACGTGAAAATTCTCGCACTATTATTGGCTGTTGCTGAGTAACATCCACTGGACTACTTGATTGCGGTCTTCAAGTGAATTATCTCTGTTCAAGTGCTCGCTTCGTTTGCATCGGTAATTCGAGGATATGAATCCAATTTCTGGCGAAGATTTTGACGAAAACACACTTTAGGAAGAGATTCATCTTCAGCTGAGTACAAAACATGCTTTAGATGTTTGTTACCGAACGCTGACGAAATAGCGAAGGAACAAACGAGTTCGTGGAGGTGAGAAAAATCCATCGCTAACTCTCGCTCGCTTTTAAGTCTTACGTTCGTTTCATTTCAAAGGACTTTGTAAATTTCATGAGCTTTCCGGATAAATCACTGAGTAAATGTGTGACTTAAGGATTGTATTTTATTTTATGTAATTGTCTTTTTGCCTTTTTGTACTATGTTGTGTTTATATAAGTTAAGCTTAATAAGTAGGCTTAATCATAAATTTGTTTCCTTGAAAGAATTAAAGTCTTGGTCTTAAAGAATCACAAAACTTTGCAGTCTTTTTTTAATTTAAAGTGGTGGAACTTTAACTTGATATTGATTGGCCACAAATTGATTGCCACAAATTGCTGAAATTTGCATTTTGATGTCTCAGCTTACCATTGATTCCAAGACATTTCCAGCAATTCCAAATGCGATTTTTGTTTAGTCTTAGAATTTTTGGGAATTCCTTGTAATTCCAAGTTATTCCTAACTTGATCAGTGAACATTCCCAGATATTCTAATTAATTCCAAGCCTTTGGTTTCATCCTAATTCCTAGGAAAAATCAATTGTGGACCACAATGGAAACTACTGGGCTACCAGTAATATGTTTACCCCTATAAAGTGGCAGTATAAAGACTTTTGTAGAGAGCTGAAAAATCAGGCCGTGGATTTTGATTACGAAGAATTATCTTTATTTGAATGGAACTGTGATAAGATATTTCAGCTGATCACGTTTTATGATGAGAAGTTTCCTTCAGTCTAAACAACTCATGAAAATGGCTGGCTTGTCCCTCCCTCTAACCTTTTTGCCCATCCGAACAAAATTAATGTCACTTTTGGTAAAACACAGCATGAATGTTGCCATGACAATCTGGGAAGTACCCTAGGTGTGACACACAGTAGGCCCCTCCTTGAAAAATCCTAGCTATGTCCCTTAGTGTGGTCTACACTTAATCCGGTCGCCATGTTTCTTTCGTATTAAATTATATTATTCTTTTGGTCACTTGTTACGGCACATTGTCCCATTTTTATTCTACTTTTATTGTCATCCCAGTACTGCTCCAGTATTGTTCTGGTACAAGTTTACAAGTCTAACACCTTTATTATGGTCTATGATCTGTTGGCTTGAATTTTGATGCAAGGTAGTGACATCTGTATTTGTCCTTTCTTGATTGCCTTTCAATTTTAATAAATAAAATTTCAAAAGTCTGTATCAACTATAATTTATTCAAGGCATGTGTGGTGAATTTTCATAATTCCCACCTTTTAAGTCCTAGAATCATCAATTCATGACCCATGAAATCAGTAATGTAAACGAAATCTTTTATATGCCATGAAAAGTATGTTTTCATGGGTCATTAAAGACATTGTGTCAAGTTTCATGGATTATTAATGGCCCATGAAATCGAAGACCACACCAGCCATTTTCATGGCCCACGAAAGTCCAAACACATGACTTTCATGGGCCATGAAATATATAATGTGACAAGTTTCATGGCAAATTCATGGCCCATGAATGTATCTCCTTATCAAATTCATGGGTCATGAAATAAAATGCCAGTCATTTTCATGGAAAATTCATGGCCAAAAGAGAACCCATGAAATTACATTTTGCAGTTTTCATGGTCCATTAAATGGCTTTCATGGGGTTTTCACAGAAAATTCATGGCATTTTCATAAAACTGTGGCTCATAGTGGGTTGTGATAAATGATTAAATTTGTTGTGATTAATTAGTCAATGTTTACAGTCAAGTAAGGTCAAGCCTACCCCCCTAGATTACATTAATGAGTTGATTATTTCAACATTGAACCCGTTCGTCGTTTTGAATAATGCAATCATTTCTTAAATATTCGAATCAAACTTCAATTGCTGATTGGACTATGTCAATGGATGTGTTTGAAAAACGCATGCGACCAACAACACTTTATTTCTGTCATCTCTTTTAATAGAGCACACCTTTTTTAGCCTTTTAAAATCCAACAATATTATTCTTTCCAAGAATCCTAAAAATAATAAATTCCTACGGAGCGAAATTAAACACAGCTGATGTGTGATAGCATACAGCGTTGTAAACAACCAAAACTATTGACGAGAAGACTTGCTGAAACTTCGCCTGAAATCCTTTTATCACAAATAAGACTTCTACAAGCTCTATGGGATGTAGAAAGCAAAAAAACTGCTCGATAATAACATTTACAATACTGTTTTTCACCTATCACTTCCACTCACCACTGGACGCCATGTTGGACGCTTCGATTTTCCATATAAGGAGCATCTTTTGTTCGCTTAGTCCAATCAGCAATCGAAGTTTGATTCAAATTTTTCAAAAATGATTGCATTATTCCAAACGACTAACAGGTTCACTGTTTAAATAATCGACTCATTAATGTAATCTAGGGGGGTACATTGACCTGACTCGACTGTATTAGATAAATAAATTAGTCAATATTAATGTTGTCAGTTGATTTCATGTTATTTAAGATCTTAACATGCCTGGCTTAATTCTTCTTCCAAACAGCCTAACTTTACATTGTCTGAACATTCTTACAAGAATCTTAAAATGAAGATGTTAAGAACTGCATAAAGATCCTGTCAAGATTTCTAAGAGAATGTTCAAAAGAATTGTTAAGATCTTTCAAGATCTTATCAAGATCTTCAAATGCTTAGAACTGGATTTTCTTGTGAGATTATTGATTATAAAATGTACTAAGATCTTATTAATATCTTCCAAGAATCTTAACATGTAAGAAGTTAAGATCTGCATTAAGATCCTGCCAAGATTCTGTTAAGATCTTATCAAGATCTTAAAATGCTTAAAATTTCATATTCTTGTAAGAATTAAGATTATGAAATAAACTAAGATCTTACTAAAATCTTTTAAGAATCTTAAAATAAAAGATGTTAAGATCTGCATTAAGATCCTACCAAGATTCAGTTAAGATCTTACAAGATCTTATCAAGATCTTATCAAGATCTTAAAATGCCTAAAACTGAATTTTTCTTTTAAGATTTGACAAAATATATACTAAGATCTTATTAAGATGTGAAATCTTAAACAAGATCTTACTAAGATCTTAATCTTAATTGCAATCTTACAAGATTCTTACAAGATCTTGTAAGATCTTGTAAGATCTTAATAAGATTTCCACCTGGGCGTCCTCAACCTGACATGCACCTGCGTTGTAGTGGACTGTCTGAGTGTTTGTATGCCATATTTTCCCTTTTTAATTTCTTCATCAAATCACTTCTTATTTAATTAACGTCGTTCTTATGTACTATTTAATACCAAACAATTTTCTTTTCAGATTTCTCCTGTGAAAAGTACTTCTGAACTGTTGAACCACATTGATGCCAGTCAACTGACTCCTTTATTTGGGGGATCACTTTCCTACGATCATAAAGCATGGATCAGGTTGCAAAAGGTAAGTGCATTTGTTTGAAATTTGACTGTGTCTAACAGGCTGTGTAATGTGTACAAGTGCGTGTCGGTGTGGTATTGGTGCTTGGGAAAGCGTGTGCAGTGCCCCACAGTGCAGAAGATGCAACCTTTGATGGATGAGGGTCTCATTTGGGGGCTTGGTACTTCAGATGTATGTAAAAGTTAGAACTTAAACAGTGAAATATATTTGTTTGTGGAGGGAAAATGTTGAACTTTTTCTTTCTTTTTGCTATGGAGGATAATGCTAAGGTGGCTACTGGGTGGGGCTTGATTGCGTTAAATGGACCTCTTCGAGGTATGGCATGTATAATTTGCCGAAATTGCTGATGTTTTCTCTACGAAATTTTCTCTCGGGTTCTGACAGAAACTGGAAGAATTCTATTTCACATCTGACTACATCACCAGCCATCTTCCTAAAACCCTGAATGACGTGAAAACCCTGAAAAGAATGCAATCAAGAAAAGACGAGTCAGGTGGAGATGTGATTCTACAGAGAGTAGAAACAAAGAAGGCACAAATAAAACGGTAATGCAAAAAAGAAGTTTGACAATGCAAGACCGTCCTTTGAAAACGTAAAGCTTGTGGGATTGATATGTGGGTTTGTTTTATTGATATGTGGGTACTTGAGCCTGAGCATGAGCTATGTCATGCTGATGAGGCCTAACAAGGCCGAAACAGCTGTCCATGGCTGCTAATGCTTGGGCTCGATCTTTGCTTTGGTAGATTTAAGGGGTAATGCCCGCTACCTTGTGGCCTTAGTGCCTTTTGAGTGGCTTCAGCTCACTTGATCACATTAATTTGTGAAGTATCCAAGACCGTCTTTTGTTTAGCGCGAACTTTTTCAGGATTGCAATTGAAAAAACACGCCTAGATGACAATTTCGTGACTGTATAGAGACCCGTGAAAGTTTGGCAAAATTTCGCGAGGAATCGCTTTTTTTTAATAACCATCCGCCACCCCTACCGCAAACGTAATTTCAGTAGTTTAGAGTAATTTACCGGTTATTACAGTAAAGTTGTTCATTGTAGAATGTCGCTATCCCCGTTCCTTGTAGCTTTAAATCCACTTAGAACCATACAAGAAATTCCCAACTGCTCTCTACCAGCCTGTGGTCGGCTTGGATTAGCTTGACGAGCTGCTGAGCGAATGAGATCACAATAGATATGAACCCAGAAGGAAGGCTACTTGCTGGGTTCTGGAACCCCCTTCTCAAATGCAGTTCACACAATGGAGGGCTGTATTTACGGGCTTTGTAATGAGTGCATAGAGTGATTTTTAACTGAGTGTTGTAAACCCATAACCGAAGGAATTACTCTGGTCAATCGCAACACATAACAAGAGCAATCAACTAAATGAACTAATCAGAATACGAAGCAAACATATGCAACCGAATTATGCAACCGGCGTCAAGCGCGGGAAAATGCGTACGAGCAAGTCACGATTGGTTTGGGTTTTCGTCCTCCTAATTGGTTGAGAAAGTGGCGCGAGTCTTGCAAACCAATCACAGAGCGTAGCAAAGCACAATCAATCAAACAAGCGAGAATAGTCTAGTTTCGAGTTCGCCATGACCGCTGAATAAAAGTACTGAGAACGCATTTGTACAGGGTTAGCCTCGACCTAAGTAAAATTTTCACAAATTCCAGCGAAAAGATGACCTGTTTACAGCTCTGTCTATTGTTTAATTTTCAAACTTGTGGCACCTCCTCGCCTGTATTTGTGAATATTTTACTTTAGGTCGAGGCTAACCCTGTACAAATGCGTTCTCAGTGCTTTTATTCCGCGGTCATGGCGAACTCGAAACTGAACTCCATGACCATCCTGTGTAAATTTTAGTGACCTCTCCCTTGACGTTGCTATTGAGGAAGGAAACCATCTGAGCGAGATGACCGTCAGACCTGGAACTGACAGGACATTCTCTGTGATGTCCAAAAAACCTCAGTACGGTGCCATGATGGAAACGATCAAACCATATCGTGACAAACTCATCCAAGCCAAGAGACAACTGGAGGAGGCCTGGAGAGGAGAGCCTGGTCTGAATCCTGCTGTGACTAGTAACCAGACCGCTGATGTGCTCGAGTTGAAAGAGAGCCTGAGTCGGGTGAGTAACACTGGTATGGACTGCAAAACAGTCGATTCCTCTTGAAATGTGCGGACGGAGTTGTAAGTGTGTGTAAAACGAGAACTCGCGCGACGCCAAGAGAGAATGTGGACTATTTCACAACCTTTTTGCCTCTTTAAATTTGTAGCAAATCTTAAAAGTATCGCATAGCAGCCTGCATTCAATTGACTGAAAAAGCAAATTAGTGTTATCACTGTTCTCGTTAACTTTCTGTTGTTTGACGTCTCTCTATCAAAATTAAATTGCTTTTTTTTTATTCTGATACACTTGCTCTTATATGATGTGTTTTTGTATCGTAGTTGGTGAAGTGGATTCGTGGAGAGGCTGAAGAACAATTAAACAAATTCTCCGAAGCCAGCGATTCCCTCCAAGCCGTGAATCAAAGCAAAGCTCAATTTGATAAAGAATTTTATCCATTGGCGAAGGTTTGGCAGGAATTCTTTTTCTTTTACTTGAACGACACTTAACAGTGTCGGCTGGATTACTAGCCGCTATTCGGGAAAGTGAGCCCGCGCTCCTTCCTCGGGGAGGAACGAAGACCGGACTCGAACGGCGGAAATCGAGACTAAACAACACTATGTTACCACATGTTGGATATAATTCACTGTATCTCTGTAGTGACATTTGCATTTTCAACTTAATGCTCTTGTGCTATTTATGTACAGTGTTTTGCCTGTAAGGAAGGTATCTGTTTATAAACGCTTTCGCTTTTTAAATGCTTTAACCTTAAAGCAAAAGAACTATTCCAACAGCTAATAGCGCTGTAAATGGCAAAAAATATGCTACACTTGTCAGTCATTTAAGGCCAATGAATTTGTGTGATTTTTGCTGTAATTTAATGTCACTCCTTCCCACAGGCTATTGAGTACAAATGAATGGTAAGAAAAACTGTAGATTATTCAAATTCTGTCATGGGAGTTTCATGGGAGGGGATGGTGGGGAGTAGTGATGCTGTTAATTGTGTCATTACACAGAACCAAACAATAGTGCCTGCGCTGTCACTTCAATCCGTTAGACTGGGATAGCGCTCGTTAGGGACCGTTCATTTATATGAGGTGGTTTGGGCTTTTGGATTTAAAAAGGCGTTTTAATTTGTTTGTTTGTTTGCTTCATTTTTACTGACGTTTCGAAGTCTGCTGTTTCTGCTGCATTTTTACTTTCGTCTAACACTTGACTTCACAGGAAGTGTTGACTCAGGGAAGAGAATTAGCGGAGCGAGCTGAGGAGATGAGCACGAGAAATCTTCGCGACAGGAGACCACTGCAAACTGCGTCTAAAGTTTTGTTGTCCGACCTTGAAAACTTCAGCAACAGAGTGGAACACGTTAAACGCTGGTTACGAGGCGCCGTCAACTTTCACAATCTTTTAAAGAAGGTGCGAGAGAAGTCTATTTGTTGGAGTGTGAAAAACCTTAATAAGGGCCTAAAATAGTCTGTCAACAGGCTCTGGGCCCGTTTCTCGAAGCTCTCGGTAATTACCGGCCCGTTAAGCTGTTTTGTTTTCCATCCCAGATGAGAGTTTCAAACGTTTTGAAAGTTATCAGCTAAAGAAACAAAATAGACTTCATTAGAGGTCAGAAAACACCCTACTTTTCTTGAAATTTTGATTTCAAAATATGTTTTCGGGTCCGTTAAGTTACCGGGACTTTCAAGAAACGGGCCCCTGGTCTGCTTTCTCTTTGCCCTACTCCCGACTCACTGGAGAGGAAAAAATTTCATGTTTATTCATTTGAATGTAAGTATCTACAAGTTATCTTTTTGTTTTGCGAAAAATTCTCGACGCAAGTGCCCGATTGTTGACGTTCACCCCACTGTTTCACTGAACGTAATATTTTCTTCTCTTTCTTCGTAAGTTAAAGCCCTTCTGTAAAGAGGACACCCCTAAAACAAACTGCTAATATATCCCGAGGGCTTTTGTTAAAGAAGTTTCACTCTTTCAGAACACTCTCACAGTATGCTTGACTTTAAGTCCCAATTATGCGACAGAGGAAAAAAACTGAAATTGGTCCGAAAATGTTGGGGTACCTGAGCACAGGATGGGCATGCTTTTTCTACCTCCGGCGACTTCTGCACGTCTGATTTCCCGCTATAGATTAGCAAAGGAGAATCGCAGACGTGAAGTTTTAAGTTTCTTGTTATTTGTTTGATTTGTGCAGGCAGAGACGTGGTACAGCAAGGCAGCTGAGTTCTGGCCTTCAAGTTCAACCAGCTCCAGGTTATCTCCGACATCTTACCGCGACCTAAAGCAGTACGAAGAGAGGCTATCAAGATTTCTATTGAAATTCCCACCCCTCTCCCCTAAGGAGCTACTTCACTTGGAATCCTCTCTGGATAAACTCCCGGACGAGCAGCTAAGGAACCAGGCCAAGTTGTTGATACATCGTTGTAAAGAACTAGAAAAAATTATACGAGCCCGCGAAACACATCTAGTTGAATTTGGAAGAGAAGGCACTGGGGCGAAACGGTCAGCCGATGCTCTGGAAAGAACTCCAAGGTTTGGGACTCTTTTGTTACTAGTTTCTGATCAAGAAAGATTTTTAGTGAGTTGGTAAACCGAGGCTTTGTCCGACATTGGAAATAAAATTTGCGGAGTCTCGTGTATTGGTGGCGGTGGTAGCCGTGGTGATGCATGGTGGTGGTGATGCTGCTGCCGCTGCTGCTGCTGCTGATGATGATCAAAACTTCGTTGCGTTGCAATAGTTTAGCCGGTGGAGGATTGGTGTCTACTAGGTAATCGGCAGTTTTCACTTGAAAATCGAAAAACCAGAGTGCATCTTTCTACCAATATATTTTCAGCAAATACAAAGGCAAAGCGAACCAATTCAATCTCAGCTCGAAATGTAGTGAGGCGCGGCTAACACTGACGTTTGTGATGAAGATACCGATTTGGTTTGGTTTTTCCCTCCAGTGCTGCTTGTTTCTTTAAATCACAAAGTGCGGCACAGTAAAATTGCACAGTAAAACTGAAGCAAGCGTTTGCTTTCGATAGGAAATTGAACATTACCTAATTTCAATGTGGTAACCGCTCAAAATTGTAGAGATGGAAGAATAAGAAGAATTTTAACGAAGCTGATGCTTTTTAAATTTTCAGAAAATCTCCCAACCAGGCTGCCGCCGAATCCCACTATAGTAGGCTCAAAGACTCTTCATTTAGAATCGCAAACATGGATGCATCACGGTATACGAGACCACGTGACCACTCCTCCCCACAGGAAACGCTCATTCTTCCTATACCCCCTACGAAGCGACCTACCAGTCTGGTAAACGGTACAACTTTTGAGAGAGCTGCAGAACGAAATCGATACAACGGCTTAGATAGTGGGCTTTCTTCTGGAAAGCTGGATTCGTCCCAGGCCTTCTCCAAAGATTCGGGCAGTGGATTTTCTGAAGACGAGTTTTTGAAGCAATCATGCCCTCCAGGCAAGACAGGAAGATACATGCGACATAGCAGTGATAAGGAATACAGAAAGAACTTTGACAGGCAGCCGAAATACGTCAATTACCCTGCGAGGGGACAAACAGCACATAACGAAGATTTGTTGTCAAACTCGTTTGTTGATTCTCAATTTCAAGCCAGAAAGGGGGCGCCGAAAAAACCGGAGCGGAAAAAGCTCAAGAAAACACAAGAAGAATCAAGTAAAATGAATTACTTGATTCAGGAGCAGATGAAGCTTGAGAAAGAACTCAAACAGCTTCAGAAAATAAGAGAACAACTTGTCCCTCCTCTGGATTTGCGTGGTCTACACGCAAATCAAGTTCGCGGCATCAGTGACGGCGGCTCCATTACTCGCCATACACGGTCACCTCACTCAAAGGACCTCAAAGTGTCGCCCATAAGTTCAGGTCGTTTGATTTCCGGTCCTGCGCACGCGACCGTTAGACCGGAACTGACGTCAGATGACTCGGTTGACCGTGAAGTAGAGGGCTTACTTAGCGAATTGCTGTCGTCAGGAGACAGCGAAGACGACACATCGCCGTTAAAGCAGGATTTTCTAATCCCGGACCTCGAAACTTCCATTCCTCAAGCGAATGAAATGCAACATCCTTCACCTAGATTGCTTGTCAACGGCTACCACAATGGCTTCCCCGATCCTAACCTAAGAAACAGCTGCACAGAGAGTTCTTCCACTCCTGTGAACGGTATCTCGCAGTTTGTATCTCACAATACAAATCTCGAGTCTAGCATGGCAAATGGCTTCACTGAGAATTACCCCTCGACTCCACAACATACCCAGCAGTTACCATTTACGAGAACAGATCACTCCCCGCGATATCCTGGTGTGGCACAGGATAATGTTGGACAGTTTTGCTTGTTAAAGAGGCAGGAAATGTTCTGGATGAACCGGGTTCGACATCAGCGGCAAATCCTCGCACAGCCACTGGACAGAGTTGTAAGACACGAAGTGGAAGAGCAGTATTTTTACGCGCAAGAGGAGCTGTCTAGAATTGAGAACGCCATAGCTGACTTATTCCAGCATTTAACTCCTGATGATGTTCAGCACTTACTGAAAACTGGAATGCTTACCGCAAGCCCAGAGTATATTCGTTCACCGTATAATTTGGACGCATTGCGGACCACTGACCACATAAGCCCGTCGCGTACGTACAATCAGTTAGTCCAGCGGTCTCTTCCTCAACAGCAGCATGCCGCCCCAGTCCCAGCTGGTCAAGGGGTGAATATGCCGCAGAGGTTTGGGCACCAACAAACTCTCTCTCAGTCTCAGTACAGCACTAATGTTGCTCCTTCTTATGCGCAAAATGCTGGACATGTGTTTCCAAGATATCAAGATACCAGCTTTAACATGGGAAGTCCACCTTATCAATTCCAGGGAGATCCAAATTCGTCGTCTGTAAAGCCCCGTGGTACTGACAAAGAAACGCAAACATTTAACGGAGTTCAGCTTCAAAGCGAAATAAGCATCGGTCAAAGATTTGATCAGAATCTTGAGATACCAGGAGGGAACACTAGTTGGAATGGAGATCCAAGAGAACAAGGCAAAATCCAAGGTATGAGCGGTCAACCCGTCGATCAAGTGACCTCGACAAGGCATTTGCAAGAGCCTGGTAATGATCTCACAGTCGAGGCTGACAGTGCAAGCTTAGTGGAAGAAGCAGCACCTCTCGATGACAAAGGTCCTGAGCAAGAGGAAGAAGACACCACCATAGAGCCTGTTCGAGAAGAACCTGTTGACAAGGAAGTACATTCTAATGAGCATGGCTGGCAACAGCCAACCGCTGTTAAGCAGCCAAGTTTTGATGATCACGAAGTTGTGAAACTCAAAGAAAAACTTGAACACGAACAACAGGAATTACGCGATAGCCTCAAGAGGGAGCAAATGAAATTCCTGGAGGAACAGCAGCGCTTAAAGGAAGAAGAAGAACGTCAGAAGAATTGGGTGGCTGAGCAAGAACGTCAACAGCGCATGCGTGAGAGTTTGGCAATGGAGGCGCACCAAGAAGAACGGTCAGCGGACACGGTGAGAAATCTAAAGTACACTATAATGATTCTTTCCTCGTAGTTAACTGAAACCAGATATTCATTAATAATTCACGAATAGAAAACAAAGCAAATCACTACAGTGAGGGTGGTGTGGCCGTATGTGATTCTAATTATCATAAAATTGAGTGAACTTTTCAAGGTGTTTGGATATCTAATCAAACACTCTTTCAAGTGTTTGATATACATGTAGCTTCTCAAACCATTAATAATTCTTGGAGAAATTCACCCAATTTTATGATAATTAGGATCACAGATCCAGACCTCCTTCATAGTAGTGATTTACTTTGTATTCTCATCATGACTTGTTAATGAATTTGAAAAGTTCACTCAATTTTATGATAATTAGAATCACATACGGCCACGTGTTTGATATCATTGCTTCAAAGCAGTAGTAGTCAAGTCTAGGATAACGGCCAACTTTAAACGCAAGTAATTTCATATATCTTTATGTTTTAAAAAGTTTCTCTCATCAGCTTCGCCTTGACTTGAAATATTTGAATAAGAGAAGTAAAATCCTTGCTTTAAGATTGGATTCATCTTCTGAACAACAGGGCCCGATATAATTTTCTCGTTGGGCGTTAACATCTTTTTACTTTTATCACGTAACCCTTTAGTGGCTTCGGTTGCAAAAAACGTCTTGTGGTTCGTCTGGTCTTCTGAACATGATCAAATATAAACTTTAAAACTGATCCAAAATCTCTGAAATCGGAATGGGAGCCTTCTCCGAGCGGACTGTTGTACAGTATCATCGTAACAATTTAACTCTTCATATTGCACTTTTACCTTAAGGAGCCTGATGTGATTGAAGGAGATATTGAGGAAATACGCGAGAAGCGACTGACGTATTTCCGGTCTCAAACACATTCCCAAGTACTCGATGAATCCAGCGACGAGGAAACGCGAAACAGTGATGAAATACAAGACCCGTCTCGGATTTTCGATGATGCCGTGACGCCTCATTGTGACCAACTACCCGAAGGCGCGGAAGCCATGCCCAACGAAAGCGAAGATGCGAGTTCCGGCTCTGGCAGACAGGGTTCGACTCCAGCAGAAAGCCAGCTTGAGGATATTGACATTGATCAGTGCGATTTTGTTAGCGAGGAAAGCAAAATATCGCCTGAAGATGAACTCATAGAGCTGCTGAAAGCAGCTGCAGTTGACACATCCCCTGAGAATTCGAGAGAAAGCTTTGACGAGGAGCAAGCGGACGACTTCGAAGCCTCCACAACGGAGGCAGGTGATTCGTCCGAAGTAAAGATCGAACATGTTCCTGCAGAGGTAGATACTAACGCCGTTAGGGAGACTAACTGGAAATCTGATGCAGCATCAGACAGTTCTGATGATATTATCGAGAGATTTGAAGCTAGTTTGAATCACGAAGAGCAGCACGATCTTGTAGATTTAGTGGACGGAAGAATTGGAAATGATGAAGAAGAGCAGGAAATTAAGGGGGACAGCGAAACAGATGAGGAACCTGAACTTGAAGACACTTTGCACACCGAGTCTAGTAAAAATTTTGACGAGCTTGTGACGAGGCTCGGCGAGATTGAGAACGAGTTAATTGACAGTGAACAGGAGGAGGCTAGAATCAAGGAAGAGACGAAACAGTCATCTGACGACGAGTTCGAGGAAATTGAAAGGTTGTTGTATGAAGAAAAAGCGCGCATCGCAGCCGAACAAAACAACAAAGGATTGGAAGAGACATTAGAGAACTCTTCAGATGAGGAGTTTAAACAACTTGAGAAAGCTTTGTACGAGCAAAAAGCTCGCAACGAAGCCGATAGCGACGATGAAGAATTAACGAGAACATTGTCCGACGAGGAATTCGAGCAGTTGGAGAATACTGCAAAGGCATTGCCTCTGGCTGAACAAGAGATTCTGTTAGAAAAGAAAGATGAGGAAATTAAATCTCGAAACTTAGTTGTGGAAGAATTAACGAGAACATTGTCCGACGAGGAATTCGAGCAGCTGGAGGATAATGCAAAGGCGTTGCCTCTAGCTGAACAGGAAAGTCTGTTAGAAAATAAGCATGATGAAATGCAATCTCGAAACATAGCGGTGGAAAGCTCGAAAACACCTTCTTCGCGCGATTTGCCCATCGCTCCTAAGAACATGGAGGAGGATGATCTTCTTGACATTATTGGCTCTAGTGACTCAGAAATCACACTAAGTTCTGAAGAGGAAGGGGAAAATTTACAGGAAGTAGGGAAACTCATTCTTGCTCAGTCATCCGACGATCGAGATACACTGGGCTCTGACGAGGAGAAAGCTTCTGACAGGAATGTCACGTGGTCTGTGTCAGTTCGTACCAGTGCACCGGCGCCGCCTATATCCGCTCCTGTGATGAGTGAACACAATGTGGCCTTTGTAAGTATAATAGAGACCCTTATTGTCCGATAATGGGCCCTTTCCAGGATGTCAGTCACGTGGTACAAAAACGCCATGCTGGGACGCAAGCAACCCACTGGGACAAGAAAATTACCATTTTAAATGATGAAAGCTCTTTGTTTGTCTAGTCCCAGTGGGTTGTTTGCGTCCCAGCATGGCGTTTTTGTATCACCTGACTGATATCCTGCAAAGGGCCCATTTGATTTTTAGTACAAGTAAGTGCTTTTACGCTCGGTCTGTATGGTGCGTACTACATCAAACACGTTTCGAACGAGGACCACTTTTGAACTAGGATCAGTGCTAATGATTTGTGAAATAGGTTCGCTCACGTGACTTAATTAGCGTAACAGCTGCTGGACGTTTGCCTTGGATTTGTCCAAAACTTTTTGTCGGTTTTAGGAACTCTCTCAGACAACGGAAATCGCTTCTTGGTGTTGTTGGAATAACCGTCTTCGAGGTTGATTGAGAACTTTCTATCAAATGAGTTGAAATAAATTTTGGAAAAGAGTGAAGAGATAAGTAGGCGAAGAGCAGTTATAGGGAAACAGAGAAAAATAAAGAATTAAAAGAAATAATAAAATTTAAGATGAAATCTTTAAAGTTACATTTGCCCGATAAATGTGAGTAAAGTATTTGATTTCCAAAAAATTACTCAAAAGTAGCAACTTGCGGAATATTAGTTTTCCTAACAATACTTCTCTCATACAGGAGCGTAGCGGAGGAGTTGTAGCAGTAATCGATAATGGGTCGGGATTCTGCAAGGCAGGTTTCTCCAATGAACAGACTCCACGTGTAGTTTTCCCTGCAGTTGTTGGCAAACCTCGTCACCAGGTGAGAAAATGTTATTCTGACTTTGTGTTTCCTTTTTATTTTAAATGTGGAGAAGGTCTGGAACGAAAAGGCGTCAAAGCCATCTGATAATAGGAATGTTACAAGAGATCGCTCATATTTCGTAGTTGACTTCCCAGTAGCTCAGTTCCAAATTTAAAACTTCTGTTTACATCAATTAAATAACTGCTACAGATGTTCCAAGGAAGGCACTAGATAACATCGACATAAACCACATTTAGTGACCAACGGTTTTAATGAAAACATGCCATGGTACGTGGTGTCTTAAATCAAATTATCATGTAGTGCTCTGATAGGTAGAGCAATTCTACTCGGCCATATCAAACCTCTAAATGATAATTACATTACGTGAAACACCACGTAACTTCGAAAACATGGGTTTGGTGTGGGGTGCCCATTCTCGCGGGCTCACAAACATGGTTTCGGTAGATGTTACATAATGTTTTCCAGGGTCTAATAGCTCACTTTGAAAAAGCCTGAGATCGAGTGGTCACGCAAGTGATTATGGGATTGTTTGGGGGGGTGGGGGGGGGGTGTTGGGAAACACAACGCGTTACGTAACGCAACACAATGTGCCTTACCCTAAACTTATACGTGAACATGATAGGAACTTTGATCGCGTGTAGTTCATTTTTAAGTAGATAAAGAATGTATCCGGCATTGACAGTTTAATCGCTTTCAGTGAACCTTTGAATGTAATGTGCGTGATGTGTTTTTAGGAGATAAGAGTAAGAGATATCCGGAATAAGGCATGTACTTATTATATGCGAAAAATAGATGCCTTTTAAATTTCGAAACAGTGTAGAAAAAGGTCAGAGTTGTGATTAGATCGAATGAATGTATGGAGTGAGAGAACGTGGATCATTGTTGGGAATAAAGAAGGATATACAGTCCAAGTTCGAGTGTTCAATTGAGTGTGGATATTCCCGAACAGGGGGGGGGGGGGTGCATTGTGAAGAAGCAATCGCGTCCACACAAATAATCCCACAATCCCTTACGCGGCACTCTCTATCCCAGCTATTACATTATCCATACACAAGAGACCAATGTTTGTGCTGCTGGCATTACACAGGAGGCCATGATGCAAGACTACAGAGACCACTACATCGGGGATGAAGCACAGAGCATGCGCGGGGTGTTGACTCTCAAGTACCCGTTGGAACATGGGATTGTGCTGAACTGGGATGACATGGAAGCGGTAGGTTAGATTTTCCGCTGGGGGTCTTATGTTTCACTTCACTTCATTTCGATTATTACAATTATACAATTTAGAAAGATACACAGCCCGCATGTAGCAAAGCTAATCGAGGCGGGTTGTGTAGCTTACAATCAAATTTAGCAAAATAAATTATTAGTAATTCAAGTTAAAGAAATAAATACATAAATAAATATACATTCAATGCAACAATGAGACGTTTGCGTAGTGGTGAAAGCGATTTTTAGCTTTACAGTTTTTTATCTCTCTCACCGTGTTTCGATTATACGTACGTGCGTTTTTTTTCCCAAATAGAAATAAATATAAAGGAGAGGACGAATTTCTTAATGGTTTTGTGAATTTCTTAATGGTTTTCTGATTACGTTCACCTTCTTTTGAACTGCGGATTAAAGAGCTAAAGAGAAAGAGAGCTTTGCAGCTGAAGCGGTGGAAGTTAGCATTTTCTTAGTGAAACCTGGTCAATTGTCCTTAAAAATTTGCTGCTTTTATACATCCTCGACTGCTTAACTTTCTCCATAACTGCATGCAGGGACTTCTTGTTCACTCCGTTACTAAACTACTTGTGTTATGTTTCCGCGTTTTGATTAGATTTGGGCCTACACGTACGACCAGCTGCGTGTCGAGTCCCAGGACTTCCCGGTTTTGTTGACGGAAGCGCCGTTGAATCCCAAGTTCAATAGAGAGCGCATGCTCCAGATTATGTTTGAGACGTTCAATGTTCCTTGTCTGTACGTAGCTGTGCAAGCTGTTATGGCGCTTTATTCTACCGGTAGAACCACAGGTAAGCTTTCAGATCTCATGCGTTTGAACTGTTTTGCTTGCGATGCAGTTGACTCTAAGAGAATTTTAACTAGCAGGGAAGGGAGACAATAAAAAAATCAACTTAAACAGTAAAGCTGATATTTGCTTTTCTGCTGCGGTTTTCAAGCGGCGACCATACCATAAGTTGCTTCTGTTTAAAAAACATGAAAGTTCGTCATCCATCTCAATGAGCACAATGAACAGTAAACGAGGAAAGAAGTCCTTAGTAGTTTTTATTTGAGGAGTCACATGTACGGACTCGGAAAATGCAACCATCCTACACAGCGTAATAAACAGCATCACAGGAAGTTACTGCTTGGCTGATTTTATCTTATTATGTTACTTTAGACAGTTATAGGTCCACTTCTCCAGTAACTATATGATCACCAATTTGGCCTTTTTATACAGGCACAGTTTTTGACTGTGGTGATGGAGTCAGCCACACAGTGCCAGTGTACGAGGGCTACTGGCTTCCACACGCCACCCAACGAATGAACCTAGCTGGGAGGGACCTCACCAGGTATATGATGAGGATCCTTACAGAGAGGGGCTACTCATTTACGACCACAGCCGAGATGGAGATCATACGGGACATCAAAGAGAAGCTAGCCTACGTGGCGCTTGATTTTGATCGGGAACTGGAGGAATCTGAAACTAGTACGAAGTGTGAAGAGCTTTATATGGTAAGCAAGACTGGAGATGGGAAAAGTAACGGAGTAGGGGTACGGCGTAGAAGCTGAGATATGGACCACTGAGTTTAAGGGGCGATGTCTCGGGGTTTTTTAATACTTAAGGCAAAAGTTTTTTCAAATAATTTTTCAGTACCTCTACTGACGCAATGCGTCTGCAGAATTAAGGAAAGGATACCAACCGAATTTAGCTTGGAGAACAAGCTGTGTTACCTTTTGGGCGGCTTCTTCAACACGCAGTCTAAGTTAGCCCATTTTTTTCAAGTTTCAATCCGTTTTCATATTTTCCTTCCGCAACAACAGGTGTCAACATAGCGTCAACGCAGTAACATTCTTTGGTAACAAAACTAGACCATCATTATATAAACACCAATGAAATACCAGGTGAGTTTTCGCGCGAAAACATGTTATATTCAACCGTGAAAAGATCACCGTTGCTATGGATACATCATCGCGCCTTTCTTGGCGAAAATGAAATGGTTTGGTATTTTGTCCCTTTAAACACACTCTTGCTCATTTAAATGTGTGAAAGCTTGGGTGGTAACATGATCAGTCAACTTTAATTTTGCACATCTTTCCAAACTAATAACTTTTTTGCTGGTTAACCTCTTTGCTAACGAGGGGTGACACTTAACTTAACAGTAATTCAACTGACAAACCTGTGGCCCTCGAAATTCCGGATAGAATTGGAATTTGGAAATGTTGGTTTTGAGGAGAGCTGAAAACCGGAGTAACCGGAGGAAACCTCTCGGAGCAAGGACGAGAACCAACAACAAACTCAACCCACATGTGACGTCGAGTCCGGGAATCGAACCCGGGCCACATTGGTGGGAGGCGAGTGCTCTCACTAATGCGCCATCCCTGCTCCCCACTAATAAGCGCACAAAGCAGACTGAGTGACTGGGCGAGTAGTTTGAACTTACATAATGTTTACGACTTTTCCCCAGCTCCCAGACGGTCAGTCCATACGCGTGGCAAATGAGCGATTCCGCTGCCCAGAGGTGTTATTCAATCCCGGCATGCTTGGCATGGATATTGTTGGAATTCACGAGTCCATTTACAACTGCATCAAAAAGTGTGACGTGGACATCAGGAAAGATTTACTGGAGAACATTTTGTTATCAGGTGATGTTTGTTCACAGCAGTCTGTTTCTCGTTGCCTCAGTCGAGAAGTATAGGACTTCCAGGAAAGTTAAAGTTTCACTGCTGTTTAAATAGTGTTCGTAACTTCGATGATCATTCACATATTCATTCTTTAATCCGCAGTTCAAATATATGATTTTCATACATCCATTCTCACATACGGGTATATTACGAACCAACTAAATGACCAGCTCCCAGATGGCTTGTTAGCTCAGTCGGTAGAGCGTTGCACCGGTATCGCAGAGGTCGTGGGTTCGAGTCCCGTACAAGCCTGGAATTTTTTCAGGCTTTATTTTCACTGCATCTTAAGTAGTGTTCATAACTGCGATGATCATTCACATATTCAAAGTTAAACCACTCCGTCTCGCCTCTTGATATCATTTCGTTTAGGTTTTGTGAAAATCTTGCATCTTTAACCATCAACGTTTCGTGGTTAGATTTTCCGGGATTATCTTGCTATTCAGTAACCAGAGGAAAGGAAATCAGAACAATCCATACTGACATGCAGGGACCTCACTGGAAGCAGGTGCCCATGGGCCTCTGCTGGACTGAAGTCATTAAAACGGGGCAAATGGTGCCCTGTTGACTGCTAATGAGCTAACGTATTGAGGCTATGCAGCCAGTCTCTAGAGATTCGAATGAGAATGGGTTGGCGGCCATGTTGGTGGACAATAACAAAAGACGTTAACGAGAAATCTTTTAAATATTAACTCTGATCATCGCAGTTATGAACACTACTTAAGCAGTAGCGAAAATAAAGCCTGCAAAAAATTCAGGCTTGTACGGGATTCGAACCCAAGACCTCTGCGATACCGGTGCAGCATCGGTATCAGGCTTTATTTTCGCTACTGCTTAAGTAGTGTTCATAACTGCGATGATCAGTCACATATTTAATCAATAATCCGCAGTTCAAATATATGATTTTCATATATTCATTCTCATATGAGAAATCTTTTGTTCACGGTACACCAACATGGCGGTGATGACGTAACGTGCATACGCCCTATAGAGCAAGCTACAAACTACCCCGTCTTGTGTTATTCAGAGGAAGAAATTGTTGTTCTGACGAGCAGCAGGATTCCTTTATCTCTCCTGAGATGAATCCCAAATATTCATCCTTTGTTTTCCAGAAATACTTGGCCTACATCTTTAGATGCGCTCCGTTAGACGTTAGGATAATACATAAAGCACTCATTTTATGCCCCGCTGACATTACGTTTTCATCTTTGCAGGCGGAAGTACTTTATTGCCTGGGCTCGGAGAACGACTCCATAAGGAGATATCAACACTGGTCAATCCACGTGACCCAGGACGGGTCAAAGTCATAAGCCCGGATGACCGGAAGTACGCTGTGTGGAGCGGAAGTGCCGTGCTTGCCGGACTCTCGACTTTTCCTCAGATGTGCATTTCAGTGCAGGAGTATGATGAGATGGGCCCAGACATTGTCCATAGAAAATGTTTTTAATATTATAGGAGGCGACGTTACACGAGGCGATAATGCCCCACGTTTTTGTTTTTACGAGGAGTTTTCTTGAACGAGAAAAGTCGCCGTAGCGTTCATCGAAAACAGGCTGTGGCCAATTTGCATTTTTTAGTTCGGTCATTTTTACTCCTTTTCAGATGCTGAGTAAACTGGAGCATGTTAGCAGGTGGCCAAATTATCTTCACGTGTTTCTCAGTAATCTTTTAAGTTCAGGGAAGCTTTATCTGTAAACGGCTGGACTAGAAATTTATCACTGGGTATCAGTCTGTAAGATTAGCTATTGGTACTTGAAATTCGCGAGCGTACTTTCGAGCATCGTAAGGAAAAGACGTCAAGTTTTGATAGCGATATGAAAGAAATACACTAGATATTTATAACTGGGATCCTCAGTGTTTCAATAGATAAATTTGTGAAAATTTTAATTAAATTCGAGCTGTAGCAATAGTGCGACATTCCATTTCTTTAGTTCTTCGTATTGAAGCAAGTTCGTTTACAAAGTATGTTGCATTTCTCCAGTCTTACTTCGTTTCGTTAAAAGAGAGAGAAGTAATACTCATCAACTGGTCAAGCTACGCCAAATGGCATATACATGACTGCATGTTTTTATCGTGTATTGGGTATTTTCTCCATTGATCTGTAGTGTGTAAAACGTTTCTACAGGTGTTTCCGTAAAAATCGATCCAGTGTATTGTAGTTTAACCCCGAAAATTTAAGTAGGCGTAAATTAAGGGTATAAAATGAAAATAATTTTATCCATTTATGTAAGCTTTTTTAAGTCCAGTATTTATATACACAGCTTCACTTTTTACGCCCGGAATTTGTTAGGCTGATTTTAGAAACCACGTTTTTTCCTTAGTGCTGCTGAGATGTATATGAGCTGCGAAGGTACAGCGGCCTTCGGACGTAGATCATATATTTTATGGTACATTTACGTAAAAAAGAAGTATAATTTATGTATAATAACGTTTCCCTTATAATACTATAATAATATAATCAACCGGATTCTTATGATAATTATGCCTAAAGGTTCATATTCGTAGCGGTTTGTTAATTAAAAATAAATAAATTAGAAGATTAAGAATGAAACCTCACATGAACGGTATCTTTTGTGCAGGCAAGAAAACTATATCAGAGAGGTTTCTTTATATATATAGATATATATATATATATATATATATATATATATATATATATATATATATATATATATATATAATATAGAAAGGTAATGAATTGAAGTCTTCATCAGCTATTAAAGTGCTCAATAGATAAACTAGAGCAATATGTATATTTTCAGAGTTGGATTATTTGGTATATATATATAAGAAACACTAATCTCATCATACAATGCATTTTCACCATTTAGCCGAAGTTCTATATACTGATTAAATTAATTTTAAGCTCAACTTTTCATGCGTTATAGCATATGGCATTGTTTCTACTATTAAAGTGCAAAATAGTTTAGTATTTAGTCACATTACCGCCCATTAACGTATAACAGCACAAACAAGATGCCCAAAATAAAATTCTGATAAACCAAGGGCGGAGGACGTATATGTTTTTGAAGACCTGAAAAGCGAGCGGAAAGGAGGGGGTTTAGGAGGGGTGGGGGTGACTACAACGCGCCGCCAGTTATCACTAAAATTACTAACAGTAAAATAATTACTGTTACGTCGATAAGCACAAACCACCGAACCATTCAATCAATCATATTGTACGTGGCGAGCCATCCATCAGGATTCATTGCCAGTACTTGTACCCATTTCAAATCGCTTCCGGGTTTGAATAGCGCTGCACACAAATGACGTCACAGATTATCACGCCACATATAAATCAGGGCCCAGTTGTTCAAAGCACGATTAGGCTAACCCCGGGTTAGAGTGAACTTTGAGTCCAGTTTAGCTAATGTTCAGTGAAAACATTACCAAAAGATTTTCACCCTTAAGTTCTCAATGGAATTTAACTTTACTTTAAGCGTAAAATTTGATTTTCAAAACCTTTTCAACGAGCGAGACTTGAAAACTTCGGTTAACTCCTAATCCTGGGTTAGGGTTAATCAGATTTCGAACAACCGGGTCCAGACGTACAAAATTTTCCATCTGTTCTCAAAAAAAAAAAAAAAGGAGAAGAAGAGCGTTGTATGGAACAGTGGTGCTGCCGAGCGATTCACCGCGGCTTTAAATGACTTTTTCGTTGGAAGGCGGAACCAGTACACAGCTCAGTGTTGAAGGAATCACTTGAAAATTACAAGTATTCGTTTGCAACTGATGACTGGCACGTTATTTGTCTGGTAGCCCGAATCTCAAAGATTACATTGTCGAGAGGTTTCATTTCCATTCAGAACAACCAGTAAAGCGGAAAGCTGCAGGAATCTGATAATAACCATATCTAAGCACTGCACTTATGGTAGGGTTAGACGGATTGTGCTGGTATTATTTCGGGCACAATGCTATATCAACAGCATCGGGCATAATGCAAGCATAATGATAATATTTTCAGGCCTGGTTTCCAGTGCGGCTTTCCATAGTTGTAGGCCTGGTTATATCACTGGACTGTTGACCAGTTTGGTTTCATTACATGTTTGACTGATAATTTTATTCGCACTAAATATGAAATATTTTACAGCATTTGACTTTCATCTTAGCCACAAAGTAAATTTGATATTTTGCTATTGCAAAAATAATTCAAAGAAAATATTCTATAGTTTATAAACTCGGACTTTCAGCCAATGTAAAGAACAAGAGTATGGCACAACGTATAGCAGGTATATAAAAAAATCAACAGGTAAAAAAAGTAACAATAACAGGATCCATTACCTGAGATTAACCGGGGTAAGCTACCAAAAATAGGCTTCTCGACCGCTTAGAAGCTGAAATGCTGTTTTCAAATTATGGTGACTTTCAGAAAAAAGATAGAGCATGGCTTGCGCGTGAAAAGCAAGATCGATCGGTCCGTCGACTCATTGGGATGTTGGGACTTCAGCGAAAGCTCAAGACAATACTTGTGGTTTTACTTATTATTTATTTGTGCCTTAACATTTACACCACTTCGCGAAGCATCATACAAAACGAGACACAAATCGCGTTGCTAAAAAGAGTCATAAACAAACCTCTCTGCGTTGCGCATCAGAGAACAATTCAACGGCTCCGACGATTAACGAAAGACCTCAATTACGTTAGACTGGCAGTGGATCGCGATATCGCCATGGCGAGAATCATTGACGGTCATTCCGATAATTTACGAAAACTACTTCGGGAAATCGAGATCATTACGAGCACCAACGTGGACGACGAAAAGCGAGGCCAACTCAGCAAAGACCAGCCGAAAGCATCGAAAGTTGTGTGCCCTGAAGTTTACCGAGGACCAATTCACGGTTATCCGTTTTACAGACAAGGCTTTGAAACTGAAAAATGCTCTTCCAAACAGGACATGAAAGAACACGTGACATTAATTTTTGACGACGTTGTTGTAACACAAACAATGGGTGTGAACCAAACAGGTCTGAAAGGTTCCCCGAACAGGTTTCTTGCATTTTTTGATAGCGTGTATCGCTTGTTTCCCAGAGTCAGAACGCATTTTATTTTGGGAAAAAAGTGGAATCAACGCTCGTATGACGCGATTAAGGATAAGACGACCTCCAATGTTTATGCTTCATTTTATTCTTTGCCAAACAGCGCGTACAGCAAGGCAGAATTACTTCAGAGCATAATAAACGGGATTAACACGGACTATGTTTTGATTGCGCCCAGCCTAACGCATTTCACAAACGATATTAACCTGGAAAGGATGCTTAGAGTCCTCTCAACTCGTGAGAACACCTTTATTGCTGGTGGCAGTTTTAGGAATTTAACAGGTCACTGGTCAAATGGTTGTCTTCAAGTACATCTTAAAAATTATACCTTGGAATACAAATTGGGCTATTACCACTCTTTCGCCGAGTGTTTGGTGTGCGACCATCTCCTGGCTCCATTTCTGGCAAAAGTAGCCCCACTGAAAGTAATCGGGTTTCATTTGCGTGGAAAACACGGTCTTTATCGTGATTTGTTCTTGAGGATAAAGCAAAGATATTCTGGCATACATCCGGGACTCAGTCATGGCGGAACTGCTGTAGTAACTTGCCCGGATGTAATGTTCCACACGCAAGTCCCTCAAGTAGCAGATGAAGAACTTATAGATTTTGCAAATAATCATGATATTAAAAAGATAGTAGAAGCAGACGGTAGAGTTCGATGGTTTGGCTGCCGGAGAGGAATCAAACATCGCAACGGAGAGAAATGTCCATTAAAGTCGGGACTAGCAGTCCCACCGTGCTGTTTGGAGAATTTAGCCGACGCCATAAAATTTGTGATGGAGCAGTGCAGTAGAAACAATGCGACTTGTGAACTACAAGAAGGGACTTTGCTAGGTGCTGTGAAATTGAGAAAAGTGCTGCCTTGGGAGCGAGATGCTGACATTACATTTTTGACAGCAGATTTCCCAAAGCTGGTGAAGTTAGAACGCGTGTTTACCCAACAAGGCTATGTGGTTGATAAAATCAGTAAGTATAATCTTTTTGCGGTTAGCAGAACTAGTCGGGAATTAGACATCTCGTGATGCAATCAACCAAATAATCGCTTGGAAGGCGCCGGCTGGTAGTGGCTTCTGAAGTGTTTAGCATTCGCACTCAACTTCGCTCCTGAGCTATAATTTTTCCATGGTAACATGGTTGTGTATGAACCTCTTTCTTTCATCCGGCGTAGGGTCGGCATCAGTCAAAGCTAGGTTATTCATAACGGCACATTCCCCTTGATTTTATTGTTTTATCTCGATGATCCATAAATGATTTTTTTTCCTTTTAACTTCTAGAGCAGCCATGGTGCTGTGTAGAAGGAAGTTTGGCAGGTGGAAAAATCGACTTACTCGCGGACGGATGGTCCATTCAGATGTATGGCCAGCACAGAATGAGCACCAAGGGAGCCATCACTGAGCACCTCCCAACAAAGGTCTTCTTCAGCGGTAGCTGGCTTCATGCGCCTCTCAATCCAGGGCTTTATGCTAGGAACCGCTATGGAAGGGAACTTTACAAACACGCTGAACATTGGCTATCAACAGGAAAACAGTCCGGCTGGGACGCATACGAGCCGGGGGAGTTCAGTTCATGCCCCATAAAGGGCTACCACGGGTGTCTTGATCAATATCAGCCCGACGGCTCTTTACAGTTTGACAAACAATTCTGACCCTCGTCTCCCAGCGATTTATAACACTTGTGGTAACGAACAAATTGCAGACACCCTGGGAAGTTCACAACTAGGTACTGACCGCACGCAGATTTGCAACCAAAACAACAACAAACTTTATTCGTTTTTTTTTTCCCTGTTTTGGAACAGTATGCCAAGAACTTATTCAAATCTATCCACCTATAGAACTTTTAAAGATGGAAAAGTTCTCAACATTTGAGGACACAAATAATTTTAAAACGAACCGCGTAGCTAGACGTTCTAAAGCTACTCAGCAACACCAGTGTGAAAAATAGGTCATGAAGTGAACAAAGTCAAATCACTTTGGACAATTTGAACAGTGAGGACGTCCTCTGAAATAACGCATGCGCTACATATTATTTTTGTAGTCTTCCCTAGCCCGCGATACTTATAATCAGCACAAAAGTCCGTCGAGATCCCTGGCGCTGACCAAATGCTTTGGGAGACAAGAATGCCTTGGAATGAACAGAAAACCTGCCATATCCAGTCCGCAAGAGTTTTATTCCCTGCGAAAGACTTAATCTAACAAAGATGACTTTCTCCTTTCCTCAGTGCTTTTGCGCTGTGTAACACTTATCATCCTGGCGCCTTCTCGTAACATGGTATCAAGATTCTCTTTGTGGGAGTCAAACACCTTCCCGTTCTCCATCTCCATCAAGTTGGACATGAGGTCACCTCCATTTAACTGCGAGAAAGGGAGGCAAGCATATGTTTTTTGTTGTTGTTGTTAAAAGTCGAGTTATGCTTAGTTACTTACCCATGAGTTAAAAAGGGTGCTATCATTGGCGCCCAGCTAACAGAATATCAGCTCATATCCAGCGAGTAGGGACGTCGAAAAGTGTAAACAGCGAAAGAAAACAGACGTTTTTAGTTGGCAAGTGAAAAACATTTCAAGTAATTTTGTCTTTAAAACACAATAATTAACCACATTAAGCCCTTATGCGACTCAACTGGTCCTTCGCGTGTCAAGATCCAACATTTAAAAAAAAATGTAGGATCTATATACCATAAAGACAATAAAGTATAAAGACGGGTAGTAATGATCCATCAAAATAAAAGTGCTGGAAAGTGCTGGAAACCACTGTGAGCCACCTAAAAGCGAAGTGTGGAGACTGGTCGGCGAGTTTGAACGCGTGCCGGTGAGTTCCGGAAAACCGATTCAACTGATTGTTCCTCTAAAACTATTTTAGTACATCGCAAAATGATTTACTAAAGTCACAGACTCACAACTTTTAACTCTCGAAGCAAAAGCTTAGTTTTAACCCTTGGCCAAACGGACTCGCAAGTAGACGCAAGTTGAAAACTTGGGTCTCCTTGCGACTCCGTTTGGCCAGGACTTGCTTGCACTTACGTTGACTTGCGATGACTTGCGCTCACTTTGGTCGAGGTCAAATTTGCATGCAAGTACGTTTGGCCACCTAACGTAAATCTGTACGCAAGTTCAACTTGCGGCTACTTGCGACCGCTTGCGAGTCCGTTTGGCCAAGGCTTTAATTCGCGTTTGACCAAGGTTTAAAGCTGGTCATCGAGATTCTTTAGAATGGCCAATTTTCCTTTTCAACTTAGTAGATACAACTTATCCCCTCACCGTCCACTCCCGCACAACCCACACTGCACCAACACTGCACCAACACTGCACCAACACTGCACCACTGTTTTTTTAGATACCAATTTTCACACGCAATAGTCTTAAGGAAGCACGAAGTTGGTCGATTCCATACAAGTTCGTTTCTATACAAGTAGTTTCGATACACCCTTTCATTCGATACATGCTTAGTCTTCTCTCGATACAGTGCGCAAGAGACTATTCCACAGCTGGTCAATTAAGTCAAATTTCAGCATGGTTGGGCCGTATCGAATCGACTTGACGTTTGTATCGAAACTGTTTCAGATTGTATCGGAAACAACAGTTTGATTTCCCGTACTTAAAGGAAAGTTCTTCAAAACCTACGTGGGTGTCAAATTTGAGGCGACTCATCAGGGATCTGTTCGACTCAAAACTCGCAAAGTGATTTCGCTCCAGAGACGTTTTTTAAAGGGAACCTCCACTCTTACAAAAAAATTGACGCTGAATTGTAGGCAATAATTACGAGATTTCAAATTTTGTTTTAAAACGTGGATTTAACATTTAAGTGTACAAAAAAAATGGATATCATCATCGCCTATTTTCGCTTTTAAATTTCCCGGGCGCGCCCATTTTGGAGGTTCCCTTTAACAGCACAAATCGGGCGCTATGCTTAGCTCTAACTTGAAATTCTGCCTGAGGATTACATATTAGGGTTTTTCACCCGATGTCCTTTTCATTATAACAAACAAACAACAAACGTCTCTCACCAAAAAGTTGTCGTCCTCGTTCAACCTCTTTTCATCTTTCGTTTCATCGCTTCTAAGGACGCCCTCCTTCCTGGCTTTATCTTGCAAATCAGTCATTTCGCTGAAAATCTGAAAAGACAGGGAAACAATTCAATAATTAACGTACTTTAGTCAATTAGTTAATTAATCGTCTGAGCCAATCTTTATATCGCCTCTAACAGTCACAGACAAACTGAGAACAGGGGAATATGCTCAAACTGGACCGACCATTTTTCTTAGCCTTTATAGCACAAAATAACACTAAAAATAGACAACACTCCCCGCTAACCAATAAAGCTGTAAAGAGTGGTGTTTCCTTACCTCCCCTATCTCTGCCTGGATCTTCTTGGCCTCTGAAAGGTTTTGTTCAATTGCGCTCAGGATCAGAAAATAGTTTTCGAGTTTCTCAGGTTGAATGTTTGTCAAGTCCTGTTGAACATAGGGTAAAATTAGGATTGGATAGAAGGAAGTCTTTATAGGATTGGTGAAGGAGACCCAAAGTCCAAAACAGGTTTCTTGAGGATGACAATTTTAAAACAGTTGGCTTGTTTGTAATAACAATGCAGCTACTCGCTGGAGGACATGCAGGTTTGCAGCAATTAGGGGTCCCAATTAGTATGGAAAAGTAGTGAATGAAAACCATCCCTGCAGACCTCACAGAAGTATAATCTTCATCGTAATAAATGACAGCCTTTTACTATCTTTGTCATTAATCTATTAGTTTGTTTCGCTTCAGCAAGATCTTTCCTGTCTCTAGGGCTGCAACGATACATTATCTCACGATACGTTACTCATCTCGATATAAGTGTCACGATACGATACACTATCGATACACTATCGAATGTGTCAAGTGAACATATTGGAACTACGCACACGATTGTTTGTCTGCCATGATCTTGAAAACTGCCTGACGCGCGCAAGCGATTCAAAAAGGATGGATTTTGCTTCTCTATTTTAAATCGCTATACAATGGCTAAAATTCAGAACTCGGGTAAGGACTC
>JAEMWC010000097.1:350000-377500 GCA_016490735.1 Pachyseris speciosa
GTCTGCAGAGAGGATGCACATGTATCTTGTAACAGGGCTCAAAATAATTTTCGGACAGTGGCCGGTCATGTTGTCCGGCCAAACAAATTTTAGCTCGGTCATATCTCGTTTTTGACCAGTCAAAATATTGACACTTCACATAAGCTTACATGTATTCAGAGAGGCGTCGCTAAGGCCCTTAGAGTGTATAGTGTAACAGACTTTATCGCTAAACGTATCAGTAGTTCTTTTTCTACGTGAAACTTAAAATGCAGGGAGAGCAATAAAACCTCAATAGATTGTAATTAGAAATTGCTCAATAAATGAAAATAAATAAATGAAATAAATAAGCTATATTTTTTAGAGGCGGTCGAAGATCCGAAACGTTTTGACCCTGAAAATCGTCGGGAGACGCATTTCACAGGAGATGATTATCACTGTTCTCGCCACTTTATACCCTGATCAAAATTTATTACACCACGGAACAACCGCTTTTTCCATGCAAAAGGAAAGCGCCCCTGCTACACCAAGGCGGGGTACCTCACCTTCCCGGGATCCCCCACCTCCATGTGAACAGGCCCTAAGAAACCGCAATCAATCTGAAAATGAGCTGCGATGGTGAGATGTTCCCCGACAAATCACAGTGCCTGCTTTTGTTTTTGGTTTCAGGATACTATCATTTAGTCATGCTCCACGCGGGGCCACTAGAAGATCAAAGTTCATTGTTCATTGTGATGTGTTGACGAATCAAATACAAATTTTGTTTTAATTTAAAAAGTTCAATTTATTACTGTGAAAGTCAAAAAACCGTGAACACTTTGATTTGATCGTAAGTACTAAAACAAGGAATGACCTAAAACCACCTAAAACCACCTGAAACCACCTACAACCACTTGAAATCACCAACAACCACGTGAAACCACCTTCAGAAATCTGGAAAAATCCATTCAGAATACTGTTTTTATCATTTTAAGGCATTTCCGCGATCGATTTCAATGTAAATGCACACCGGAAATGAAGGATGTTGTGTCAGCAATCAGCAAGTACGGCAAGCGTAAGTACTAAAACAAGGAATGACCTAAAACCACCTAAAACCACCTGAAACCACCTACAACCACTTGAAACCACCAACAACCACGTGAAACCACCTTCAGAAATCTAGAAAAATCCATTCAGAATACTGTTTTTATCATTTTAAGGCATTTCCGCGATCGATTTCAATGTAAATGCACACCGGAAATGAAGGATGTTGTGTCAGCAATCAGCAAGCAATCATTCAGCGCTTATGCAATTTTCACTTATGAAGTGATTCATGCTTGTTACGTACTTCAAAACGACGTCCCTAATCACAACGCTTTGGTTGACAAATGCCTGACAGTTTTGACACAAAATACTTTCACAGGGAATCCGAACAGATCAACTTCTTCTAGCTTATGAAAACATCACTTTAAACATACTTCAAACACCATAAGGTACTTAAAATGCCTTACATTCAGGGTCATCTTGAAACGAAGCCATGACTGATCGAGCAAAGAGTGATGCCAGATGTGACCTCGAGCTCTACGCTTGGTCTTTAGGACAGTAAAATGTAACATGATATCCCAGTCCCTATATTTCTCGAAAATGGCTCACTGTTGATAGGCATCAACGACACAACACCCATCATTTCCGGTGTGCATTTACATTGAAATCGATCACGGAAATGCCTTAAAATGATAAAAACAGTATTCTGAATGGATTTTTTTGTGTTTGTTTTTTTTTTGTTTTAGATTTTTTCTAGATTTCTGAAGGTGGTTTCAGGTGGTTGTAGGTGGTTTCAGGTGGTTGTAGGTGGTTTCAAGTGGTTGTAGGTGGTTTCAGGTGGTTGTAGGTAGTTTCAGGTGGTTTTAGGTCATTCCTTGTTTTAGTACTTAGGGCCTGTTCGCACTACGCGAAATTTTGTTTGATTTACCAAAAAATCTGTCAACGCGAAGCCATTTCTAGTGCGAACGATTTTTTGCACCCACCAAAATTTTTGCAAGTGCAACGAAACTTCAAAGATTCCGTCGACTAACTTTGGAGGCTGTAAAAATTTTGTCAGGCGAGAAAATCCTTTGTTCGTTGACATCCATCCGTCATTGGGCCATCAAATTGATGACGGACTCCTTGAGTGTGGGTTTTGCGGTTGTCTTGCATTAGAGCCATCTGTCACTAAAAAAAATTTCGCATCTTTATGTGCGAACAGGATTACGAAAACAAAAAATTGGCGATTACAAAATTTTCACTTTTTTTGCAAACGCCAAACTCAAATTTTCGTCTTAGTGCGAACAGGGCGTTGATTTGACGTTGATTTGATTTTGACAGCTCCATTGCGTAGCCACCAAATTGAGCCTCGCGTTGTTTAAAGTCGCTCGAATTTCCTCTTTGCTTGCATAAATACACAAAGTTAAACTAACAAGAGGCTACAATTAGCCTAAACCCGGGCTTGCGAAAAAAAGTATTGTATCCCTAACTTAGTGCTAAACAAAAGAATAGAGGGAAGTCTGTCTTTCTTACATCGGACGCATTGTGTTTAGCTTGTGTTGGAGTCTATTCCTTTAGACCCCTATCAACATATATTCCTCTAAAATACAGCTCAACCATTGAGCACAATAATTATAACACTTGTAAAAAATATTTCTAAAAGAACAAGAAAAAGAGAAACAGAAAAAATAAAGCCCGTGATATATACCACTAAAAGACATCGAACCCGGGTTAGCTGCGTCACAGGCAGGAACAATGACCTTTAGGCCACAGAGGTTTATCGTTATGCATGCAAGATGATAAAAATAGTGTATTGATTCCAAAAAAAAAACACTAAGCACACTTGTTTTCGCTTCGATGGATAATTGTTTGAGAAAGGAAACGCTTATCGAACGATGTTGGATTTTTTCGCATAAATGTGAATGGAGTCTCGGTGAAATGTGAGTAGAAAATTAATCAGCAGAGTGAAACTGTTTACAAATACGTCAATCCAGGGTCATTTGAAACACAAGAAAGGAACGTTTCTGGACAGTTTCAAGGGACGCTAGTACATTTGTAAAATATAATCGCTTATCATTCAAAAATTAAAGTCCAGAAATTGAGATATTGTGGCAAAATAGTAAATAAACTACCTGTCAAAGTCTCAGGGGTGTCTGATATCCCGTACTTGAGTTATTCAACAAAATGTACATCTCAATGGAGCGGTACGGGAACACGGCAGTCCATCTGGAGTTAAATTTTGGTCATGTTAAAAGCTTTCTTCTCGCTGTTGAACTTGCAAACATTCGTATAGACACTTCTCTTAACATATTAGTTGTTCAGACTTCAAAGACACAAGGTGAATCGAAGTTTTCCGATACGTGACAACAGGCATCATTCTTGCTGTTGATATGAGATTTACACTCGAATCACTCGGCCGTGAAAGGTCAAACTCCCTTTGTCTGTAGTCTCTAATTTTTGGCGCTCCCCTCGCGTCGCGTCTCCTCGCAACTTCGCGCGCGCACGTGCCCCCACAATCCGTCGCCAAAATTAGAGACTACTCAATGTATACTGAAGCAGACACGGGGAAACACTGCAGTCCATCTGCCGTTAAGTTTACTCATGTTAAAAACTTTCTTCTCGCCGTTGAACTTCCAAACATTCGCATAGACACTTCTCTTAACATATTGTTTGTTCAGACTTCAAAAGCCACAAGATGAATCGACATTTTCCCATACGTGACAACACGCATCACTGTTGTTAAAAATAGTTAGCGCTTGCGCAGAAACGCCGGAAGTGCCATTTGCGGATGATACTGGACGACGAAAAAGAATTCGAGAACCGTCGGTAGTTTATGACCCGGGCGCCGCGCGAGACGCGCGCAGCCCGGGTAATAATGAAAAAACTACAGGGTAACAGCCATTTTTGGAAGGAAAAGCGATCAAAGCAAAGTTCGTGACTGATCGAGACAACGTTAACTAGTTTACTTTCTTTGCGGTTTCGTCTCGCATTTGATTGGTGGCTACACAATGGACCTGTCAAAATCAAATAGCTCTAAATAGGGAACGGGAAAGGGAAGAATGCGAATGGGGAACGGGGAATCTCTAAAATAAGGGATCTCTAAAACCAGGAATCTCTAAAATGGGCAATCTCTAAAACATGGAATCTCTAAAACGGGGAATCTCTGAATTTCTAAAACGGGGAATCTCTAAAAAAAGGGAATCTCTAAAACGGAAAATCTCTAAAAGAGGTAATCTCTAAAACGGAGAATCTCTAAAATAGGGAATCTCTAAAACTGGGAATCTCTAAAATTGGGAATCTCTAAAATAGGGAATCTCTAAAACGGGGCATCTCTAAAACTGGTCAACTATGTTCAACATGAAAGATGTAATTGTTGGTGATACGTGTAGTTTATGTCATCGCGCCTGCTTATACGCCTCCATGGGAACTGTACTTTTGACAGAATCAATGTGCATCACTTAATTCTATAACTATGTGCTCGATGATCTTTGTAGGATTCGCTAAGCAGTTTGTTATGGAAGTTTGTCACCAAAATTGTTGGACCTTAGCTGTTGAAGACGCCAAAATATGCACTGAAGTCGCTTAGTATTTCGCAAGCCTTTCGTCGCCTTTATTTCAGTTTTCTTGCAAGCTAACCGTATTGTTTTAGCCGTACCGGCAGCGACGGCACTGTGTGAAAAAACGAGTAGCCGACTAACCGATTAAGTCCTTTTAAAAAACTACGGAGAGTTTGTCTTGTTTGCTTTGTCCAACGGTAATTTTTCTTTTCAGTGACACGCATACTCGCTAAAACCTTACATTGCTTAAAATAAGTTCAGTTGAAGAGAATACAACATTTGTAAACTAGCAGACCTGTGAGAGGGCGGACGCTCAGAAAACCGTAACTAAAAGGTGCCCCTTTCGCATATCTTCCACTGGAAAATCAAAATGGCACCCTTTCTTCGTATACCTAAAACAGGAGGTCTTCTTGTCATTTTCATGTAGAGTTAAATAAATTAAAACAGTACAGTCGTAAGGTATGTGTATTCGAAATATTTTAATGAAAGGCACTTTTAAATACCTCAATGACAGATTTCCCTACCCTTTGATATACTTCGACTCGTGAAATCCCTACCCTTTCATATACCTGAAGCGTGAGAAAGGTACCCCTTTCGGGCGGAGCATCCCCGTATAGGCCATTACAGGGAGTACCCCTCCTTCCCCTCCTCCCCCCAAACCGGGTTCCCGAGTACGTGTCTTCGAAGTAAAATTACATCTTTCAAGGTACATAGTAGAGCTGGGTTCTTCACAAAATTTTAAACGACTGAGAAAAACATCAACTATTTTATCATGGCATCAACAAATCTAAACACCATTCAAAATGTTGTTTTATTAGTTGTGATGAATGACAGCGAGAACCATCACACAACGCATCTTGAAGAGCATGACAAATTTAGTGACGGCCTAACAAAGACTTCTGATCTTGGAGTTTCTCGTTTAGAGATTCCCTGTTTTAGAGATTCCCCATTTTAGACATTCCCCGTTTTAGAGATTCCCTTTTTTAGAGATTCCCTGTTAAAATAAATAAATAAATAAATAAATAAATAACCTTTATTTAAAGAGGGTAACACCTTTTACTATGACAGCATTCTCCCTAGTGGCCCTCTGTAAATCAACTCAACTCAAATCAAATCAAATGTTGGTTTTTGGCGAGAGGGGAAAACCAGAGTACCCGGAGAAAAACCTCTCGGAGCAGAGTAGAGAACCAACAAACTCAGCCCACTTATAACGCCGAGTCCGGGAATCGAACCCGGGACACATTGGTGGAAGGCGAGCGCTCTCACCACTGCGCCAACCCTGCGCCAACCCTGTTTTAGAGATTCCCCGTTTTAGAGATTCCCCATTTTAGAGATTCTCAATGTTAGAGATTCCCCGTTCCCCGTTCCCATTCATCCATTCCCCGTTCCCTCTTTTAGAGATAACCCACGGTTTTTTGACTTTCACCAGTTTCACGTTAAAAGGAACAACACAACAGAGGCGGATGACACGATATCGTTTCGTCATTTTGGTTGGCTTATAAACTGAGCTAAATGTGCGCTGTTTGATCTGTGATCCTCTGGAAACTCTGCCAATATGGTGACCATCCAAAATGTTAATGCTCTTCTTGTGAAATTTGAAGCCAACGTGAATAATTACGCAACTTTTCGAAATACCACAGCTCCCGAAGTTGCGGAGAACATACGAAGCATCCGCACGTGGGTTGACCATCAGAAAGCGAATTCAAGTCAGGAATCCAAAAATAAATTAATTGCCGACGTTGGTAATGTTGTTGAGACATCCATTTGTGCCTTGAATAATCTGAGAAGCGGCAACCCCGCAGAAGTGATGCGAGGATGCCTTAGTATAGCGGGATCTGTCGCTGTTGTGGTTGGTGGACCATATGGAGCTGCTGCTTGTGCTATTTGCAGCTTACTCGGATCGGTTTTGTCTATGAGCACGCCGACAGAGCCCGATTTAGCAACAGTGTTTATGGAAAAGGTTCACGTGGAGCTCTTGAAGTTCAAGCGAGAGTTGAAAAGCGAGACGCTTAACGGCCTTCAAGATCGGGTGCGGACGATGAACGTTCAGCTACAGTCTTTAGAGTCAAAGGGAGCGTCGAGGGACATTGAGCTTCCCGATAAGGTCTTGTTTGAAACCAATTTCCCACAATTTATTGGTGAAGTGACCGATAACATCAAGAAAGGCCTAGCGCCTAATAGCACTGAGGAGGATATCAATGATTGCTTGACGTCCATGGTGGTGTATTGCAACGCACAAACTTCTTTGATGCTTTTACTTACGAAAGTAATGGCGACATTTAAATCAATTGGGAGCGAGACCATCTATATCGAAAACTTGCTGAAAGACCGAAAACAACACGCGACCCAAACGCTTGGATTCCTATCTGACGAGAATTCGATGTCGAGCGCTCTTCCAACCGAAGGAGGAAAAGTGTGGATGATCCTTCACTTGCGTAGAAGCCTCAGTTCTTATGAGATCGTCGACGAATTTCGACAAGGGTTGGGAATGCCAAGGATGCCGGAACTCGAAACGATCGAAGCGATGGCCTTTCAAGCTGTTTTGTCAGGTCCGAAAGGGATATCAGACCAATACCCCCAGCCTCAGACTAAGGGAGACAATCATTACTTCCAGCTCATCAATCACACCAGTGTTCCAGTTAAGGTAGTGTGTGGTGAAGCGGGAGATCACGTTAATGGTTTGAAATTTTGTCAAGACTTAAAACCATACAGTTCCTATGAACATGTTGCCACGAAGTCAACGTGGTTTTTCTCCGCTGGCGGGTTTTTCATCGTCTATTTTGATGGCAATATGAGACCCTCTGACAATAAGTTTGCTGGACAGAACTTTAAAGTGTTTGAGTTCGCCTTGTCCAATCCATTCCTAGGTTTCAGGAAGACCGCAGTTTTGGAAAAAACAAACAACTTGTCTAGTTCGATAACTGGCCACGACTGCTGGAAGCAGATGAATTCCAATAATAGCCCACCTATATTTTTCGTCCGTGGCGATAAACATTATGTGGTACATGGAGGATATACTAGCACATATTGCTTCGCAGGCATTAATGAGCATCCTGGTAAGAATTCGTGCCGGACGTGGCGGTTTGTTGTGCAGGAGTACGATCCTCGCACAGATTTAGAAATGGCGTCGTGTAATGTCATGTGAAGAACCGTGGTTACCCTTTGAAGAGTATTTGTCATTGCATGTGAAGTCATTTGTTCTTTTTCGGTATGCCTTTTAGTACGCACCAAAAAAACTTAAATGTAAACAAGAGTGAACCTGGCTTTTAAGAGAAGTCAGAGACGTTACAATGCAATTTCTGCATCATGTTCATTGACACCTGTCCCATAATGGGACAACACCATAAATTTCTAATTTCTAACCCTTTAAAGTTTTAAATTTGATTACTTCCCCCACTACCCAGGCATGTCAGTGAAGGGTTTCTTAGGATAAAGTGTAAATTACATAATACAGTAACAATTTTTAAACAATCATTGGATAAGGCTTTTGTGATATCCAGAATAATCAAGGTCGAGGTAAGAGTTATCAGGCTGAAGCTGATAACCCTTACTGAGACCTTGACTATTCTGGATATCACAGAAACCGAATCTACGTTAATAAGTGTTTTATTATAGTAATGTAAGATTAAAATCAAGGGTGCATTTTTGTTTCGGGAGGGGTGGGGGGAGGGGGCAGGGGGATACTCCGGAATAGGAATCTGACTCGGAAAAGGCAGTAATCGTGTACTTGTTAGTTGTTAGTTGTTTTAGTTTTGGGGGACTATTCCATTTTTGGAATAAACCGAATGAATGGAGTAGCGTTTACTGGGAATACACAGAATATATATTTTTTGGGAATTTTTCCCAGGAATTTTTCAGCCTGTGGCAAAGAATTGCAGACGAATGTATAAAACAATTCAGAAAGCCAGAGAACATTTTCTTGCAGGGCTAAAACCCTCAAATTTTGTCAGTGGAACTCTTTGCCCAGTACCATTAACTAGCAATATAATTGTTTGCTGAGGAACAGGTGCTTCATGCATTTTTTTTTTGACAACTGATTTGCATACAAACACTGTAATTTCTGTTCTATTTTCCTACCCACCAAAGTGGCATCTTAAACCATGATAAGGTCTACTTTCAGGCAAAATACTCTTGACTTAATCAGCTACGATACTGATTAACTCCTCCAAACTATTAAGACCAATAAAAGAACTGAATAAGTAAAATTTTAACCACAAATGGGCAGCACTTACCTGGAACTGACTGTAGAATTGTCTGAACAACGATCTGCAAGCCTGGCAGAGAACTGATGCTGAGAATTTAAATGAGGCAAACATTGTAGTAAGGAACAACTTCTGTCACCTGAACTAACTCTAAATGTGGGTATCAGCGGGTCGACTCTCGGGAACCCAGGGCCATTTGTCAAAACAGCTCTGACAAATGATGATTTAGTCCCTGGGGTGGAAAATAAATATTGTGACAAATATCCCACCCCTAGGGCCGAGCCGTACTCCAGCAAAAAGCAAAAGAGTTTTCAAAGGGCTTTTGCCTGTTATCATGGGACCATGGGTTGCCCGTGAGTTGCACGGGTCGACTCAACGGGATGGAGGTTGATACCAAAAGAGTATAAGAGTTATCTAACACTCACCGCACCTGGCTACACTGACTATAGAGCGAGTGCAAACTCTTTGAAAATCTGGAGAGTGATTGCAAATAATGAACTTTTTACATGCAATTAGTCGCACTTTCAAGACAGAAAAATATGGACGGAGGATTCAGGCATGAACAGAAATGTTTGCTGATATATAGAAAATGAGTATGAATATATGAAAATCATGTATATACTAAATGACTGTTAAAGAAAAGGTGCATATGTGCACTAGCTACTGTGGTTTAGTATTGACTCGGTTTGCCTGTTTTGTTTGTTTGTTTGTTTGTTTGCGACTCTGTTCATTTTCTTTTTAACTAGGAACAAAATTCAACGATTGCATGGTCTGGAAGGCTTTTTCAATTAACATTACCAACAAATATCAAACAACGTTGATGATGAGGATGGGACCATTGCTACAGTTGTTCATTGTGACTCTTATGCTAAGCTATTACTCTGTGTGGAAACAGACTCTCTACCTTCTTAGACTGCGGAAAGCTCTCAACACTCTAAGAATCCTTAATACTCCTCTGCTACCTGATCCTGTGCTAAGCACTGTAAGACAGCATAACAGCATCAAATACTATACAAAAACGATCCCAAAAAAGACCATGAACATCTTTTAAAAGGTGTTGTCCCGAGTTAGGTTCTTCAGATAAATTATATCAGAAAACAGATTGATTTTGTGCTAGAGAACTGCTGTAAACAAAATACAGCGAACTATAACCGACACAAGGTTTCCAATAAGTTTATCAGCGTTGTAGTTTTAATATGATTCAAATTGAAAATAACTTAAATTTTGAATTTCCATCAATTGCAGTCTTTGTTAGTCGGAGGTTCAAATTGAAGTCATTAACTCAAAATCCCATACTACATGTACTGTTATCAGTAATTCTAAACTTTTCAACTCTGTGAATGAAGACATTCGCAATTCTTCCAGCGTTTCCATGTTTTCCTCAAGATTGAAATCGTTTCTGTTAGCATGATTACATACTGTTAGCATGATTACATTTTTTTTAAATTTTTTTTAAATTTTTTTTTTAGTTTCCGCTTTTGTCCGCTTGCAGTTCGTGTATCGGCTTTGCTCTTGTATGCTTTTTTTAATCGGTTCGCCTTTACAAATCTCTAGTTATTTGTTTTTTTATCATGGGGAGGCACATGTTTATAAGCTCTGCTTTTTTTGTGTCTCCTTGCCTTATTTTATTTTGCATAATATGTGGTATGTGTAAAATGGCAAAACAAATAAACTGAAACTAAACTGAAACTGAAACTAATTCTGCCTGAATTTAATCCCCAATCAAGATCCCCTTTGAAACTGTGAAAAAGTCTGTTGGTACCAAAATTTGAATGTGCTGACCTCAGGGGGTCACTGTTTTGGGGTAACTTGATTTTAAGTTGTGATACAATAGTCACTGGTAGTCTCACACTAGAATTGAGATATTTATAATAGTGCTTAACTCACAGGGCCCAAGTAGGAGAGCCACCACAATAAAGAAATCCAGAACATTCCAGCCCATTTTCCAGAACATGAAGAAACCATGATACCACTTGACAAGGATCTCACACACAAAGATGGTCATCAGGCATTGGTCCAGTACTGAAAACAGGTGGCTGTATTTTTGTTCCTGTCAAAAACAAATAACAAAACATATCACACCTTCGTACATTCCTACTAATGCAAAGCCTCACAGGGATTCATGACCTGGGGATATGGGCTGGCGATGTGTGGGCCAGACAGCTGGGTGGATGACAAATTGTCACTGAAATGTCATTAAGGACGCTGCCTCGCTGTTTTACTGCACATTCATTCTGCACATCTGGGGATTACCCAAGATAACAACGTTTCTTAACAAGACTAACTGGACAGACTTATTGTATGGTTGACAAATATGCGGGAAAAGCAGGTCATGGCAGTAAGGGCTACTGGGGTCCAGAAAGAAAATTAGGGGTGGCCATGCATTTTTTCAGGGATGATTATTAAGCTTAAATTTCAAACAAAAATTCATAGCTCTTTAGTATATTTGTTGTGGCTTAAAATGTGTGGTTAGTACCCCCAATTTGTTTTTGAATTCCAATGGCACTTGCTAAGATCTGCTTTTCACACAGAGTCATAAACCATGTAAAATTATACCTCAACTGTATTACGAGACACCCATCCTTAATTATTAGATCTTTACTTTTGAGGGCTGTCCTGTTGTCTGAACTAAAGTAAGGAAAATAAGTGACACTAGCCACTACTAGCTGTTAATAAATTCCCTTTAAGACAGACACTTTTGGGACCATGCAGCTCTTAGTGTCCAACTTACAGAGGTGTCTGCCTTACAGGTTGGCCTGAGGGCGAGGCAAAGGGGTCTGCCTCAGAGAGGAGTGACTGCCTCACAGGGTGGCTGCATTGAGAGAGTTCACGATCAGTACTTACAAGCTCCTGGTCTGTCTCAACAGCAATCAGAATACTGTTGAATAGAATAACACACAGGATCCCAGTTCTGAACACAGCATTGGACAAAAATTGCCCCAGTAGCTCATTAGAGGCATACTCTTCAATAGCTTCGTCATCCAGGTCAACAATGTCCCACATGTTTTCCTCCTCTTTCTCTTTAGACATCAAAAGCTCTTCTTTCTAAATGGAAAATGTAAATACCTCTTACTAACCGAGTTCGAGGTCCGTACTGTAAGTTACGGACCGAGTTTTTTCCCGTTGATTTATGGCCCAAGCACGCGGGCCATGAATTAATGGGAAAAAACAAGGATCCATAACTTACAGTACGGACCGAGAAAACGAGGTTAGTAAGATATTTATTATATCTCTGAGGTTAATCCGGCGCGCGGGAAAGAAACCTTGTTGAAGTCAAGCGGGCCGTACTGTAGAATACGGCCCGCAAAATTGACCAATCACAGCACGCGTACTAAGTGAGAGATATAATAATATGCTATATGTATAAAGTGACATTTGAGCCTACAGACAAATGGTCTTATTAAAAGAGTCAAAACAATACAGAAATGCCCGCCAATGGCCTTGTATGTCAGACTGATGGTAACTGCAGTTAACAAAAACATAATTTGTTCCCCGAAGTGGAGGTGGTTGTGTATATTGGTGGATATTTACCAAGCTGTTTACAACATATGGTGAGGTAATATTTGCCATTACTTGTCAACTCTTGGATTAATGTGAGAATGAATAATTATATGAAAATCATATATTTGAACTGCGGATTAAAGAGAATGAATATGACAATGATCACCCCAGATGGCTTGTTAGCTGAGTTGGTAGAGCACTGCACTGGTATCGCAGAGGTCGTGGGTTCAACTCCCGTACAAACCTGAATAGTTTTTCAGGCTTTATTTTCACTATATTGCTTAAGTAATGTTCATAACTGTAATGATCATATACTAATATTGCTTGAATAGTGTATAGTACACCGAACTAACTAGTAAAAGCCAGTCCTTAAATGAGTCAAGCTTCAATTACCTCATTTTGAATGGCATGAAAAACTGCATGAAATTGTTTTTCCCTGAACAGGAAAAGACAACCCATATTAGTGTGACACTTATATAGCTTATATACAACTTTCAAAACAACTTTTACTCACAAAACTTAATTCAAACAATCAACAGTCAGCTGTACTTACCTGTGACATAATTTTCTCAAGAAGACCACTGGTAACAACACTAACCTTTTTTCTTCATCTTTATCAGGTTCAGTTTTTTTTTCAACATAGAAGCTACCTTTAACTTCAATCGCACTCTGTCAACGGCCTGAAAAAATGTAAATGAAATTTTGTTAGAATCATTACGATCATTACTTTAATTTATAATAGCTCATAGGAGCACTCAGTATCACAGGATGCAACAATCCCGTTGGTAAAGGACTATAAAACCAACTACAAGTCATATATCAAACACACTGAGTGGTGGCTTTGAAAAGGAGGCACAGCTGAGTAAAATATGCAAGGTGTTTGGACATTCAGTGAAACACTTTATGAGTGTTTGATCTCGGTGATGCTTTCCTTTGGTTTCTCATCACGAATTAAGCCCTGGTCAAATGGGGCATGATAGCCGATGATAGTTGAGAAGTCCGAAACTATCATCAACTATCATGCGCGCGGTCAAACGGTAAAAACTATCATCGACTATCATGAGATTTTTGAGCAGGTTCAAAGTGAACGATAGTTCATGATAGTCGATGATAGTGCATGATACATGTAGTTTGTGTTCAAACGCGCGTGATAGTTAAAACTATCATCGACTATCATCAACTATCGTTACCGTTTGAACGGGGATTTATTAATAGTTAAAGAAAAACTGCACTAAGTGGCATCCAGACTTTCTAGAGAAGGAATGTATAAATAATTAAACATAAGGCAAATACAAGGGGTTTAGCCCTTGTTTCAACTGGTAAAAGGTCTTAAACATCACAACAGGCACTCACACCAAGAATGTTAATTGACTTCAGATATCCTATAATAGGATAAATTATTTTTTGTTTGTTATGCAGTCAGGGTGTCACTTAGAACTGATGAATTTCATTTATTAATGTGACCATTTATCTTTTGTTTTTGTTTTGTTTTAATTGTTTTGTTTTTTCACTCAAAAAAATTGAAGGTTGCAACAAAAATTACCACTTCTAATAATTATTTGGACCCTTAAAACATAAATAATTCTCCTACTAACACTTTTGAGAGACAGGGCCATAGATTTTTCCTCAGGCTTATTAGCTTTGTTGCCAGGCTCCTTTTCACCATCTTTAGAAAAACCAGTAGTTAATTTGTTCACAGCAAGGACTTGCTTAACACCCTGAAAATAAATTGTGGTAGACTTTGAAATAATTCATGAGTATAAATTCACCATTCCATAAAAGATGATGATTATGGGGTAGATACAAGATTTGCACTCCACAATTTCATTGCCTATGTTTAAGAAATTAGTATTCTATATGTAATAAAGTATGAGCGGGAGACCTTTATGGGCAGTTAAAACGTTTTAAAGCCCATAAAGGTCTCACGCAAATATTTTATGTTACTTGTGAAATGAAACAATAGATTGAGTTTGTCGTGTTTGTAATGTTAATCAGTAGAGATCTGTATGAAAGTTAATGCATACTAATTAGCTGAGCAGGACACTTTTATGAAAGTTAATGATTTTTATTGGGGTTTAGAGAGGTATACATGTGACTCAAATACTACCCGTAGATTGGTCGTTAGTTTATGAATTATTAATGAATTTTACAAGAATATTTCCAGATTCATGTTTTTGTGTTTGAATATGTTTTTGTTAATTTTGTTAAGGATGAAAACAGGATCCAGTAAATTTGTGAATATTGTGACAGATTTAGCTAGATTAGCTCAGCATGTCTATTCCAGGGGTGAGGGGTAGGTGGTGAGGGGTAGGGGGTGAGGGGTAGGTGGTGAGGGGTAGGGGGTGAGGGGTAGGTGGTGAGGGGTAGGGGGTGAGGGGTAGGTGGTGAGGGGTAGGGGGTGAGGGCTGAGGGCTCCTTCTTAAAAATGTGTGTTTTGTTGCTCCTAAACATGGAGATACCTGCACTGTTTGATTTGGCAGAAAATTTTCGCTGCTTTTTCCATACAGTTGCAAAGTATTCAAGTGGTTGTACTGTTCAATTTGGGTGAAAATTCTCACCTGTATTTCCATACAAATGAAAGCGCCTTAGAATTCACATTATTGCTATTTCATTTGAATTCAATTCAAACACTATCTTTGTTGCTAAATTTAATAGGATCGAGAATCTCAAAAACCATACCCTATCTGGCCCTGTGGCACATACCTATATAGCTCATATGTGGGGGTACCTCCCCCCCACCCCCCCCCCCCCCCCCACCCCCAGGGAAAAGTTATCAAAAACATTCAACATCTACAGGATGCAGAGAGAAAACGTAAGGATATGTTTCGTGGTCTTATTCTGAAGTTTAAATCAATAACATGATGCAAAAAAACACAATAAGAGAAAGGCACAGCAGAGAAAGGCCAGATGCGAAGAAAAGAACTTTGATGCTATCTCCAAACTACTACCTGTTAAACTCCAGTTCAGGAAGTTCTCATTGCATCGAGCAATATCAGTTTGTTTCCCGTGGATCGCAAATTCACCCCTCAACCCCCGGAATAGACCTGCCGAGATTAGCAGTACACGCACGTCATGTTTTGCTATTTCTGTTGTTGTTGTTCTGTTTTCGTATTACCACCGACAAAAAAGTTATGGTAGTTGAAGTAAAAAGAACATATTCACAATACAGTAGGTACAGTGTAAACAGACATCATATATATGGAATGAATTAGACTTTGCTATAGAGTTCAGGGTTTCAAATGCTGCGCTGCCCAAAAAGTAGATCTCGCATATATGCTTGGTACGGTCTGCAATATCCGGACTTATTGCTTACCTTCTTGAATTTTGCATTCATATTCTTAGAGGCTCACAAGTTTACAAACTTCTCAGGACATAAAATCTCAGTAGATGTACGCAAATGTTACTGAATAAAAAGAGAGAAAAATCACATCAAGCTCACATCATTTTTCCATTTGAATAGTTTCCGTGATTAATAATAAAATAAACTACCAATTCAAAGGATTTTGTCAACTGCCTAAATTCCAAGACTACCTACGTCCTTACACTTGACTTCCTGTACGCCAGAAAGACGGAAAATCCCAAAAATGTAGGGCCTAATTTGTTCGCTGCAACCTCCCAAGGATTTTTAATATGGCGCTTCACAGCGCATGTCACCACCAGCCAATCATCGCAGATATGCCTTCAAGTATGCCTAAATGTGATGTCTCACTCTTTATGACAGAAGCTAAAGTTATTCCTCTGAAATAAAAGTGACAATAGATTTTTGTTCAAACTTTGTCGATTGCATATTTATCATATGAGAACTTCAATTTTGAAATAAAAAGGGGATGCCCATGCTCAGTGAGGATCTGTGAGGCATTCAAAATGCCCCCTTTTGGCAATGAAAACTCATGAGAACATACATTAAATTACAGTCTATACGTTATGCTGGACACAAATAAACGTTTAGCCAAAAAGCTGAATCCGTGATTAAAAATTTGAACCAAATTTCTTGACATGGTTACTAAACTGCAAATAGAAAAGACCACAGTGTATCTGCTATTTTCCTTATTTATTCAATTTTCAGTAATAAAAATCAGACCAGTCTTCTCTCACACACAGCTTATGATTGGTTGATTGCAATGACTGGAAAAAAAGGTTGGGTGCCCGTGCTCGTGTTCGTTGATAAGCTTAGCTATTTTACAACTAACAGAGCTCAATTTCAAGGCTAATCGTATCTATAACAAAATTCTCGATCGTGATTGGTTCTCCGCGCGCCTATTCGTCACGTAATCAACGCGCGATCACGTGGGTGTCCAATTACAGGTATCCAATTTGAACTTTTTGTAATTGGACACCTGTAATTGGATACCCACGTGATTTTCACGTCAATTACGCGCGCTTTAATGGCTTCCTTTGTAAACGTTTCCTGCAGTTTTCAAAACATATGGAAAGCGCTACAGACGTTTTCGCTCAAAAGACCTTCCCAAAAGAAATTTTCAATTCCGAAATTTGTTATAGATACGATTAATTAGTAATTGGACCTCGAAATTTGTTATAGATACGATTAATTAGTAATTGGACCTCGTGTCGTACAATTCAGGGAGTAATCGCGCTCGTATTTTCAAATCAGCCTCGCGCTTCGCGCTCGTCTGATTTTGAAATTACTAGCGCGATTACTCCCTGAATTGTACTCCACTCGGTCCAATTACTATTACAAATCCGCCATGCATTCAATGTGCGCGTGCACGAGAACGCGCTAAATGATGCCATAAATTATGTGCAGTAAGGATGCGCGATGCAAATGTGAGGAATCACCTTAACTCCGCATAACCGCGTTTTTTCCCCCACAACGACCACAAAAAAAATTCCTCGGCATGTATTTGTCAAAAAAGGGCCGTCAATTGCGTTTCAGTTAAGGGAATGGCTGTGGTTGCTACGCCTAAAGAGATTCTGCTCAAAAAATCCTACAAAGTTTCTCACAAATATCCCAAAAAAAAATGCTCAAAAGTTGCTTAAAATCGTAAAAGTCGCTGAATAAATTTTAAAAGTTGCTTGCTGACACACACGAGATGCTGGTCAGGATATTCCTTGATTCGCTCATAAACAGAGACTATGTTCGTCGACTTTTGCATCCGACTTGACTTGTATTTGCCAGTGTTCTCGGCTACTTTACGCTTTCGGGACATGGAAGCCCTTTCGGGATCCGAAAGCTCTGCACCTTTTTCAACTGCAGCTTGGGTTGGATCTCTTTGATGTTGTTCTTCATCGGGCTCTTCATTGTCAGAAGAAACAGAAGGAAGGAAGACCTTAGATAACAATGACCTACACCAGATTCAGTGATCAGCGGTTTCAGTAAAACATGGGTTTGTCGGGGGTGCTCATTCTCGCGGGCTCAAAAAAGGTGGTTACGGTCCTTGTTATCGAAGGATTTCCCAGAAGAAAGCGCCTTGCCGTCCGCCATTTTAGAGCCACGTAGTTGTTGTACCATATTTGGAATACTGCAGCACAGGATACCCTTGCTGGAAATGGTCTCACATCCGGCACATCCATATTTGGAGTTTATCAACACGATACCTAACCGATCAAAACGCAAAAGAATTTCTAGTGATATTCTTGCGAATTTCCAAAAAAACGTGTTAAAATATCAGTTACTTCTGAACGTGATTTAAAAATAGTAAAAATATGCCAAAAATAGACCTTTTTCATAATGGCGGACGATTTTAATTATTCTTTTGTATATGTGTTAATTAGCCCTACTAACCTCACTAATAATGAAAAAATTCTATTGAATTTTGCACTTGCTGACGAGGCTAGTAGGGCTCATTATCATAAGAATAAAAGAATAATTTGTCGGGCGCCATTATGAAAAGGGTCTTTAAGCTAACTGTTAGAAGAGATGCTGTAAAGTGGCTCACTCTCCGAAAAGTTGTGCAGAATTGAAAGAGTTGCTCAAAAGGTGCCGAGCAGAATCTGCCTTGGCCTAGTTTCTTTGGCCTTGCTTCTTTATAATAATAATCTTTATATAATCATCTTTATCTTTTTCTTCGATACGTGAAAAACACAATTTTGAGTCACGGATTAATACACAAGACAACAGCAGAATTGAAATTTTCAGATCATGTTTTTCTAGATAAAATTTTATCCAGGTAAGCCTCCCTTTACGGTTGAAAAGCGAAAGCGCTCAATTTTTGCCTAGAGTAAAACTACGCGAAAGAAATGCAAGGAAACACAAACTACGCGTAAGAAATGCAAGCGAATTGCGAGACACTTAACATGGAGAACAATTTATTCACTGGAAATGACGATTTTCACAGACTACGATTGTAGCTTCGCCGATAAGTTTAAGTCGTTCGGGAATATTAAAACGACGACGAATATAAAAGCACGGTACAAATTCGCGTTCTAACCTGTAACGTTTGTGGATTTCCAGAAGCTCTCAAACCCAAAGTCTACAGTCCTTGGGATTTGATGATTTGCACGGACTGATCAGTCGTAAGCGGGATTTCTTCATTACGGACAAACTGACTTCCACAGTTTAAGCTGTCGAGTGTTTCATACAACTCATTATTTGGATTTATAGTTTCAAAAAGTGGTGTTTTCGTTCCGAGACTGGCGAGCATTTAATCATCAGATGAGAGATAGACCACCACACCGGGAACTACGTCCCCTACTCTTTTCGAACAGTGTGTGGGTTCTTTTACGTCCCACAGAATCAATTGTGAAGAGTTGTGAGACGGGGCCTACGGTTTATCGTCCTTATCCGAGAAGACTAGAAAGTCTAACCATTTGCAGATGTTATTACAAAGGCAGCAGTTTCTCCTCAATTATTTAAAGACCCTGAGTGTTGGTCCGACCGGGGTTTGAACCACCGACCTCCCGCACGCTAGTCCGGTGCTCTACCACTGAGCTAACCGGTCGGCATGTTAAACACATGAAGCTATTTTGAAATCAAAAATAAATTTCCTCGCAGCTGACAAAGCCTGACTCTCTAGAGCCCCCTAAGTGTGAAGTTAGTGGATTCTGATTGGTTAAAAAGTTAAAATAGGTGTGGATTTTAGGAGAACGAACCGAATTTATAACGTGGTCGCTACGCATCCCACGTAACAAAGACCAAGCGACTACATTCTGGAAAGTTATTTTCAGTTTACTAATGTTCCAACAAAGGAGTTCTTTCCTCTAGATATTTACACATATATAATTAAATTTGTTTGAGATTGTAACACTTCAAAAAGAACTTTTAAAAACACGCTCAAAATGTTATAAGACCGTTTTAGCTAAAAAATCACAACGGTGGAACGCGCATAACGAAGTTTCCAGATGAAAACATCATTAAATACAAACAGACAACCTTCATCGTCAATAAATAATTTCTTCAGTTTTCGAAAAATAAACTCTCTTGTGTGAGATTTCTCTATAATATCTAGCAGCCCCATTAAGTCTGCCAGGGAAATACGCTAAGCGAAAAGTGAGTTTAAAGGGTCAATGTTGAAGGTGATTTGATCACTTGTGGACGGCATAAAACGTAAGTTACCCACAAAAAGCCGAACGCTCTTACAAGCAAACATTCCAATAAATTAACTGTTCAGTTTTGATCTGCTAAGTTCAAAAAGCGAGATCCTATCTGTTTTTCTATTTCAACAAATGGAACTCTCTTCGAATTAGTTAGTCCTTTGTCCCGCTAAACATATCGCGATTCTCCTGCACACCTCGGTATCGATATGCTGCGGAAACAGAAGAGTCTCGTTTTCAGTTGAGCTCACTGCCTTGTACATCTGAGCTTTTTTCCTAAAAAGAGATTTCTTCCTTTCTGTTTTCCTCTTCAGGCCGTGCATGAAATAGTCCAACTGGCCAATGTTGACATCCACAAACAAAATCTGTGGTTTTGTGAACTAAAAAACAGAAAAAAAAATTAAATATTTCCCGAGATTCATTCATTCAATGTACAACTCTTCACATGGCAGAATTTTTGCTTCGTCGTTAACGACATCTTGAAATCTTTTTGACAACTTTCTGGCTTCCAATACAATCTAGCCAATCAAAATGCCAGAACTGTCCCATCTGGAGTAGTTAAGTACTGCAAAAAGAAAGTGCAATATGGCAACCCGTCCATAATGATGCAAATGCACACTTCAGTTCTTGTATCTTGTATCTGGCCAGCAGAAATGGCAATGATCAGAAGTCTCAAAGGTGTCAAAACTTTACACGTCAAAAACTAACAAACAAACGACAACAGCATTGTGAGCAGTCTTGGAACTGTGAAGTAAACTGAAGAGGGAGCTATTAATCTAGTCCTTGGAATCACTCTAGAGGGAATGGCACGGGATGAAGTAATTTTCTCCCTGGGAAGGAAGGGGCGTGGCTTTAAGCGTTTAATTGGGGTAACACAACAACTAAATTTGAGCAAGATGGGAGTTTTGGTGAAAAGAGTGAGAAGGTTAATTTTCTGGCATGGCAAATGAATAGAAGATGTGATTTATTACATACTGTCACACCCAAACTCGGAAAAAGAACTCCGAGTTCTCCCAACAGAAGTTGCACCTATGACCCTCCAGTTCAAGAAAGCCCTGTTGGCTACTGTTGGGAGAACTCAGGATTCTCTCTTTGGCATAGTCTGTGCTGGTTTGTGTGCACAAAATTCAAGGAGTATTCAAGCACCAAACACTGAGTTTTCAAGGAGTGTTTATAGCAAGTTTACTTTGTCTTGCACTGTGTTTTGAAATGTTTTCATTGGCAAATAGCAACTTTAAAAAAAGCTCCCCGAAATGTGTAAGATGCATTTTTAAGAACTAAACCACAAGTGGAACATAAAATTTCTGACTCTGATATAATCCTATATTATTTCCCACCCACACAAAAATTCAAGGAGTTTTTACTATTTTCAAGCACTTTCAGCAGAAATTCTTCTTTTTAAGAGCTTTTCAAGCAACCTTGAAATCTAAAACTAAATTCCAGGTCTTTTCAAGGACTTCAAGGAGTAGCACAAACCCTGTTTTTTTTCTACATGTAGTTTGTGTGTGACAGTACCGAATGAATCACAACTTTCAAGATGCAAGTTGTTGACAGAAAATTAAGAGTGAGTGGTCAACAAACTATTTACCACTCCAGACTGAAACAAGTCAAAGTGGACACAAACAACAAAACTTATTTCCCATGGGAATTAAAAATAACAAGAACTGCACATGGAAAATAATAAAGGGAACATCACTGCAGCTATTACCTGGTCAGAAATGTGCTTTTCATCAATTGATGTTCCTGATGCATCCACCAAGAATGAACGGGACTGAAGAGCACTCTCATCTAAATGCTTGGCAAGTACTGAAAGGACGTCCTCCTGTTGAAACATGTGCAACACTCACTGGTCTATTCCCTTTTCCTTGACTATGAAACAACATACTGTTCATGATAAACAGCGTATAGATATACGGTACCCCTCCCATAGAAGTTTTATTTTAATTATACCCCTCCACCCCTCTGTAGATCCAATTACTTTTTTGTTTGGCTTAGAATAAGCAATGTTCGTTAATGTTAACATTGTACCAAAAAGTTAAAAGGTAAACAATGTTTTTTCCCACACCAGCTAGCAAACAAAGAAATCTCGAAACGTTGCTCTGTAATCGGAGATCTCGAGAGCCATCAAATGTGACCGCAAACATGAGCGAGTGACATATGATCACTCCCAGGGTCTCTCTCTCTGCCTCCCTTGTTGTCGAGGAGAAAGACACTGGTTGCGGCTGGTCACGTGGCTCCCAAAATCTGGGAGCCCTTCAAACTCATTTGCAAGGGAGGGGTGACAGTGCAATTAATATAAGTATCACCATGACAAATCTTACTAACTTAGTTTACTACCCCAGTGTGGTGAAGATTGTCATCTTAGGCCACATAACCAGCCACAACCAGGGTCTATCTCCTCAACGACAAGGGAGGCAAAGAGAGAGACCCTGGCAACGAGGTTGTCCAGTTGCCTAGCATGTGACATAAATCTGCCAGTGATAAAAATAATATTTTCTGCCATTTCCTGTGATGTTCATTCAGATAAAGCAAGACACACGCAATGTCATGTAAAGCAACTGGCCATACGTATATGAGATCGTACTTTGAAAATATTGTCAGTAGACTTGAAAAAATAATAATGCTTTTATACAGCAATAATATCACCGTGCCAGTGACCTTTGACGGGAATAAATAAATGCACGTTACAAACACGGATTTGAACTTCGAGAGTTGACACTTTACAACTGGCTGAACAAACAAAGAGCTTTTCAGTTTTGTTCATTAATGACATATCATATGCTTTCCGCATTAAACTTTAGGCATAATAATTATTTAACGTTACAAAAGCGTTTGGAAACATTGCCAATGCATTGAACAATGTTGGAAAATCATTCTGAAACATTGAAATCATTGCCCGTGTTCGTTGGTAAACGTTGTAATGCGTTACGAATCATTGGCTAGCATTGCAATGCATTGTAACGCATTCAAAATGGATTGAAATTCATTTCAACGCTATTTTCATTAAGCCTGGTTTTCCCAAATAGGGTCACAAATATTGGAACAAGCAAGTGCTTCAATACTCACAGCAGGTCCCTGAGGTTCATTAGTAAGCTCTTGGAGAGAAACTTCCTTCATGGGATATCTGTTGGTGTCGATAGACGTTAATGTCGCTTTGTCTGGAAAGGAAACAAAGAATGATGCATTAAATGAAAGGACTGTTAAAGGAACAAGTTTAATGGCGTGTACTGTATACAAGAATCCATTTCTTTGGGACTGTAATTAGTGCATTCTCTCTGCATACCATGATTCCAATGGTAATGGATTTATATACCGCACATATCACATAGTTTCATGGCGGTTTACAATTCTTCTCTAGGGTGAGATCAGATGTCAGCCTGTAAAGGCGCCTCTGGCAGCCGCTATCAGTCCATATTTGATCTCACCCACCCACCCAACCCACACATGAATGTCAAGACAGATGAAAGGTAGACCACCACACCGGGAACTACGTCCCCTACTCTTTTTGAACAGTGTGTGGGTTCTTTAACGTCCCACAGATTATTAGGAACAAGTGTTGTGAGACAGGACCTACGGTTTATCGTCCTTATCCGAGAAGACTAGAAAGTCTAACCGTTTGCAGATGTAATTACAAAGGCAGCACTTTCTCCTCAATTATTTAAAGACCCTGAGTGTTGGTCCGGCCGGGGTTTGAACCTGCGACCTCCCGCACAGTAGTCCGGTGCTCTACCACTGATCTAACCGGGCGGCGGTATGCCAGCTTGTGAATAACAGCTTACTCTATGTTATCATACACAAAGCATCAACATACATCATGGAGGACCTTGCTCATGGTGTATTAAATGGAAGGCACAATCATGGTCAAGAATATACCTGACTCCTGATCGAACAAAGAAATAAACATGGAATTTTCCATAGAGCTGTTCATTTCTACCAATAGAGTTCTTACTAGTTATCTGGGCTGTCATTGAGGGCAAAGGACCAAGAATTCTGTGCTATACACAATAATTATGCAAGCTTACCAAATGAAAACAGCACCACTGTGTTGATAACTCTATTTCCACTAAAATCCATTTCAGCAGCAAAGAAGTCCATAACTGCATCCCAGATGTGCTGCACTTGTGCTGCAGATGTGTCAATTTTCACTACTCTTTCACCATTATCGAAGTAGTTTAAGAAATCCTTCACAGACCTTTCATAAAGCGCAAAGCGCCGTTTAGTCCTGCTCGTGTCCATTTCATCACCCTGGTCAGATGATGCATCTTTAGGGTTTGAGCTTGGTGGCTTCGCACAGGCTGGAGCATGGCTGTTCTTGATGTTCTTCAGGAGATTGCCCATTGATAATGTCAAATTCAATGCAAATGCACAAGGAAACTGAAAATAAAAGACAGCAAAATTTTCAGATTCAAGATTAATTATAGCTATAACAAAATTTTGGCTATCACTAGCTATGATTTTAGAAATTAATAGGACAGTGAAATCAGACAGCATATGCACCATGGCTAAATAATTGGATAGTACATGTAAGTGCCATCATGCATGCAAGAGGACAGTTGCACTTTAATAATATGTTCTTTTTTACCCATTTTGCAACGAAACTTTTTTCCAAAAAGTTATTCTGTTATTTCCCTCTCGAATTTTGTAATAGATACAATTAATGGATAGCAGGACCTTGTGCCGTCCACTTCAATCATTCTGTAATTAAACTTAACTCACACCAATTTCATTAATCTCAGTTAATTACAGAATGTAGTTGGACTCTACTACATGTAAGTCCTATTACCATTATTAATCAGTCTTAGTTACATGTATGCATACCTCATAAGGTCAAAGGTGAAGACTTGCACTTGGGTCATATATGCACCTAAAGTCCTCCCATCCATAACCCCTAAAATGTACTCAGTTTCTGTGCTGATGAAGTAGCAACGAGCAGGCAATATGGCATCAAAATTAGTTTAAAAATACAACAAACACATGTAGATCAATGTCTACACTTAGTTACCTTTTTCTCAAATTCTTCCATCTCCTTGTCACATTTCTTAATGAATCCGTCTAGCCTCATCATAAACTTAAGATTTGGAATAAGGTCCACCAGTATTGGCTTATCAGGAATGTTCTTGATCTCCTCCTGGAGAATTTCCAAAACCCAGTCTAGCGTGAGAACATCGGGGTTGTCCATCAAGAAATCAGCAAGTCCATGTGTCCCCAACACAGGTTCAAGCCCATCTTCTGCAGCCTTTTTTGGAAGTTTTTGCAAAATTAAATCCTCAGCGGATATAAAGCCAAATCCAAACATTGCTTTCAGGTCATTCACAATGCAGCCTTTAGATGATCCAGGACCACCTATCAATAAATAACAGGAAAAGTTCAGGTTGGTCAAGAACAGTACAGTTAACCCCTAATTGTCTTCTGTAGGAGTACCTATTAAGTTTCCATGGCAACGGCACATGAGCATGGCCAAACCTGGCACATTTTCAGATGTTTTGACGGCTGAAGTTGGATGAACTGGCATATAATCTGAGTTGCAATTCTCTGGGATGATTTTTTTGGTGTAACTTAGTAGAAAATATGATAACTTACAAACTGCACAGCCTTACACAATTCATAGCTTTGCTGAGTGAACTATTTAAATAAAAAAATCACATGACCTTACTGTACAAATTGTGATAAATAATTTATTTGTGAATTTGAAACTTCTAAAATTGCACTCACCTAAACGCTTGTGCAATTTTGAGATCGTTAAAAATCACTTGTACAAGTTTATTAATCACAAATTGAACTAAAGTTTGCGTGATTTCCAATACTAATTGAGATCGCAATATTACATCACCTAATCAGTTGAACATTTAACAATTGGTTCATGTGTCAGCATGCATTCATTGAGATATGAAGCACGCAGGAAGTTTGGAGAGCACGAAAGATGCGTAAGAGTTGCTCGAGGCGTAGCCGAGAGCAACTCTAGCTTCGATGAACGCACAGCTAACTCTATCTCGATGAACGCACAGCTGACACATGAACCAATTGTTTTATAACAATTTCAAAGCGATAGTAATAGTAATAATAATATAAAAGCTTACTGTCACCGAGGAACTTCGCATGGCTTTCCGTGGGTCAATTTTGTGTCCAAAAACTTGACCAGCTGTACGGAAAGTGAAGAGTTTTCGATACAGCAAATGTTTGCAAAAAAAAGACAAACATGCTTGAGTCCACACAACTTTCAGATGAAAGTGTAAAGGAATTCAAAGCGGATCAAAAACAAAACATTGCAAGAAAACAAAGTATACGATGCGTATGTTTGTTAAAAGATTCTTGGAGAAGGTGGAGAAAGTAAACAAGACTAACTAGTCTAAACATTAAGCACACCTTGTATTATTAGAAGCTAGAAAAATTCTAAGCAATTTTGACATAAATGCCCGTGGAAAAGACAAAAAGGGATACAAAACTGATCGTTTAGAGCAGTCAACAGAAACTGACCGCGGTTCAAAAACTACAAAACAAAATTGTAAGAAAACAAAGCATGATGCGTACTTTTCTCCCAAGATTCTTGGAGAAGGTGGAGAATTGAGACAAGTAACAAAATTATCTAATAGTTAGAGAGAGAGAGAGAAGAGAGAGAGAGAGAGAGAGAGAGAGAGAGAGAGAGGAGAGAGAGAGAGAGAGAGAGAGAGAGAGAGAGAGAGAGAGAGAGAGAGAGAGAGAGAGAGAGAGAGAGAGAGAGAGAGAGAGAGAGAGAGAGAGAGAGAGAGAGAGAGAGAGAGAGAGAGAGAGAGAGAGAGAGAGAGAGAGAGAGAGAGAGAGAAGAGAGAGAGAGAGAGAGAGAGAGAGAGAGAGAGAGAGAGAGAGAGAGAGAGAGAGAGAGAGAGAGAGAGAGAGAGAGAGAGAGAGAGAGAGAGAGAGAGAGAGAGAGAGAGAGAGAGAGAGAGAGAGAGAGAGAGAGAGAGAGAGAGAGAGAGAGAGAGAGAGAGAGAGAGAGAGAGAGAGAGAGAGAGAGAGAGAGAGAGAGAGAGAGAGAGAGAGAGAGAGAGAGAGAGAGAGAGAGAGAGAGAGAGAGAGAGAGAGAGAGAGAGAGAGAGAGAGAGAGAGAGAGAGAGAGAGAGAGAGAGAGAGAGAGAGAGAGACACACACACACAGTTGGCAATCACTCGGAGCATGGCAGCGCTGAATAATGATGTCATTTCACACAAAGTCTTTCCTTAGCTAAGAAGACACAAAACCCTAAAGTGGCTTGATAGTTTCACTGTTATTTCCCATGTCCACCAAGGAAGCCTCTTCAATTTAAGTTTCTCAGCAGCAAAACATCATCCAGTTATAACGAAGACAGCGCTTGCAAAACCACACAAGCTTCTCCCTCGCAGACCCATCCACGATAAAATTATCAAAGCCAACACTGATTCTTACCGGTTCAACAAAAAGCTCAAGAATTAATCAAGTTAAACGGCAACACTTCCTTATTTACAGTCTTTGGACAAAGATCTGTATAACTTTTTCAAATGAAGCGTGAAGCTTCAGCACTGGTTTTTGACATTTTCTTGACAGCTTTTTGACAACTTTCTGTCAGATTTTGAGACATGCATTTGATCGGCTTTTTTTCCCTCAAGCATGAGTTTCTGCATGCCTTCAATTTAATTCAAGCTTTTAAAAAACACTTTCCTTCGTAGACACGTACACTCTAAAATTACCAAAGCCAGCCAAGACATCCAAACGATGATTCTTACCCGTTCAAACAAACAAAATTCAAAAATTTATCAGGTTACACAATAAGACTTTA
>JAEMWC010000097.1:382500-430000 GCA_016490735.1 Pachyseris speciosa
ACCAACCTTCCATGGGAGTGGTTTGCAAGTTGCATTACATCTTCTTAGTAAGAAAAAATGCATTTCTGGATTCTGGATGAATCAGTCAAAAAAATACCATACAATGTGTTTCCATCGAATTGTAGTTCACATGCAGAAATTCAGACAAATCCAAGCAAAATCGAAAAACAACCCAAAATTCGACATAGGATGGTTATGCTCCGAGGCCTTCAATTGATCTAATCGGAGCGTGATGATCGAGAATTTCATTGAACAACAGGTCAAATGCGTGTAATTTGTCATCAACGTCGTCAAATACTTCCACAACAGACCAGGGTGCACCGGACATATCAAGCTGAAAAGCGTCTGGATTGTAGTTTTTTAAACTCCTAGTTGTAATATATGTGGTCTTAGGTCGAGATACTTTCAGATGTAGGACGGCAAAGACCATGTCATGGTCACTAATCGAGCTGTCCATGACACCAGCCTTGACAACTTGTTTGGTTTGCGAAGCGAGAATAACATCTAAAAGAGACCGCAACGATTCGGTCACTCTAGTAGGAGCAGCAATTAATTGCGATAAGTTAAACGACTCGTAAAAACTGGTTAAAGATTTCGATTCTCTAGATTCGGTGCTGAGAAGATTACAGTTCAAGTCCCCCATTATGTACACAGGCTTGTCCAGTGATAATGCATAAATCAAAGTTGTTGTTAAATCGTTCTCCCAACAGGTTAGCAGTGTATCCGGAGGACTATAAACAGTGCAAATAATAATTGACTTTAAATTCCTGACCTGTATTTTCAACCAAAGCTGATGAAAACCGGTGGTTGAAATGTCAGAGATATCACCCATTAGTTCTGTACGATAGGTATTCAAGACGTATGCACAGATCCCGCCACCAGTCTTGTTGCTTCGATCGACCCTGTAGATGTTATAACCAGGCACTTCAATCTCCAAATCAGAAACAGAGGCATCTAGCCAAGATTCAGATATAGTAAACACGTCGAATTTGTTTGATAAAATAGTCTCTTTAACAAGCAAAAAGTGATCCCGGCATTTCAGCGAGCGAACATTAAGGTGAGCAATCTTTACGTTGTTGATGTTTCTGGTATTTGCCTTCACCGAACAGTTAAAGGAACCATTCGGACCAGGATTGAGTTCTATGTCGAAGATCAGCTTGAGTAGCGGTCGAAAAGTCAATGTAGAGTTACAATACAATGCACATGAACGCTGCGTTCTTCTAACCTTTGCTATCACAAGCAAGCGTTCGGTCCGCCATATTGTTGTTGATTGTCGGATGAAATAGGAATTGGACTTAAAGCTGTTCTTCTCCAGCGAAATTCCAAAAAAGTCAGTGGTAGATGAAGGGCAGCTTATAGTGCTATGAACTGGTAATAGAGAGACGTTAATTGTAGCAGTAACAAGGAAGAATATTGCCCAATGAAGAGAGCACGTTTTGGCGTGGCCATGTTGATTGGAGGATGTGCTGGACTATGGACTATGTGCTCTGTTAATTTGAAATTGATTTTCTAGACCTTTCTATAATAAAGTATTCCCTTTAACTGTTTCCATCACACTAATTATCTTTCCTTTTTCTGTAGGTAAAATTAGACAAAAGCCCAAATTTTGAATGTAGTGAGAAAAAAATCCAAGACAGAGAGACGCCAAAAATAAATATCAAACAACCATAACTGTAGCCTGTGTACAGACGCCTCCTCCCCTCAGAAAAAAATCAGGGAAGGAGCGACTCCTTGGGTCCTTACCATTTACATGGAAATCCCAGAAATTCTAGTTGGAAAATGAAATGGTACACACCATTCCATTTGGAACATTTCAGAAATAATAGGCCGTCGGCTTAACCAATGCACTTTTTCTTTTATTTATGAGCTTTCCAGTTGATACTAGCACATTTTGTGATTTGTCCATTTTGCATTTGCACAAACTGCAGCACTGCATATTTTCACCTGAAATTTCCACCTGGATGGTTTGTGTCAATGGTAAGCGCCCCTTGTTTCAATGATGCAATGATCTGGGGGTAATAGCCAATCAAATCATTTTCCACACATTCCGGAAAAAATCATGTGGTATTTGAACACGATTATCAACAGCAAATCACAGACGCTCCTCCCCCGATTTTTTTCTGAGGGGAGGGGGCGTCTGTACACAGGCTACCATAACTGTCTTTTTAATTAATTATGATTTTTAACGCAAAGTCTGCGAGTGACAGAGATAGGTTTGATCACAAACCTGACAAATAATATTGCAACATTACTGAGATCCTTTAGGGCATCTTAGCTGTACAATTAATACATTAATAATTAAAGCAGGTACAAGAAACATTCAAGGTACATAGTTGTTTGCCTTTTGTGTACAAAGTGAAAGAAAGGAGACAGTTATAAGCTTGTGAATATTACACAAGAAAAGCACTACGGGACTCCACCAAACATACGGCATCAAAGAGCGCTTTCTTGGGCGAAAAAGGCTCATTTCCAAAATCTTCCTTTCACTAGATGTAGAGTAATAGAATCTTATTTTAAAGAAGCGAAGATAAAGCATCAAAGAACTCATATCAGATGATAAGTGCCCAAAACAATTAACAAAGAAGTTCAATTAAATGCGGAGGCGAAGAATCGATCAATACGTGGTAGTCACCCATTTATGTTAGCATTAACAACATACCAGCAAAAATTGATTTCTTCTACAATGGAAGTCTTTGATAAAACGACAAAGACAGAGAAGACAGTAGAAATACGCGACCTTAAAGGCCGAAATCGTTTAAAAGCTCTTCACCGAATAATTTAAGCTTAAGCTTATTATCAATCTCTTTGAAAATATGCGTACATTAAAAATATATTTGCCTTTGCCGAACGTATCTCAATATCTAGTAAGCTTAAGCTTATTGATTTTCCACGCACAAAAGGAAGACCAACTTCGCCTACAGGTTTAAAGCCAATCTAAAGGAAATTTCCGAACGTTCATGGTCTCAAAGGTAATCCATGTAAAGGTTTTCAAGAAATAGCAAGCAAAAAAGTTTATTCACACAAATGTTGACGTTGTTGATATCCGGAGAGCGGAGGGAGGCCGGCTGCATAGCAAAACATATTTCTTTCATTTATTTGGCACTCACGACGGCACAGAGAGAAAATAATAGCCAGTTTTTAGTGTGGCAAAGAACAATAACAAACGAATAATAACGTTATTAAACCTACCGAATACGAAGACGATCCGGCGATCTCGGTCGATCTTCTTTACACCTTTTCCGATCTCGACCACAACATTGGGTCTTTCGACGATCGTGTTTCTGCGACTAAAATCAAATTTGGAGCCACCACCTTCGTCACTTTCTTTAGCAGCGCTAATCCCACAGCCCATTTTAATGACGAAAGCCCAGGCAAGTCGATAACTTACACCGGCACGAGAAACTCTATCGCTTATATCTACATGCTGACCAAATGACGAGAACAAAGAACTGCAAACGAAATTCCCCGCCTCCGGGCCGACCTCGGACAATAGTTTCTATGGTAACCTTTTGTCGGGGCAAATTATCTGACGTTGACTTCAGGGTTGATCTTGAAGAGATTCGTGATCCTGTGTTAAAACAATTCCTTCGCGGTTCTTTATCTGCTTTTGTTGGCTATAAACATTTACTCTGCCCTGCAAAATACCTGAACCCACATGGGAGAAGGTGACGCACAAGGCGTGGAAGGAAACATCATCAACAACATAATCAGCTATGCGTGGTATCACTTCCGGCAAGAAATTGTACTTCCGGTTAATCTCTATTTTAAGTTTTCTTTTTCTTTCTTACTCTCTTCACGATATTCTTTGCGATAATTTTAAGTTAAAACTAGAATTTATCCTGCTATTCTATGTTCCTTCGTCTTCCCAGAGGACTATTAAATGCGACAACTGAATGCCCTGCCCCTTGGAGCCTCTGTGGAGAAGGGAGGGCCCTGCCAACTTGTAACACAGCTTTGGGGAACCGGAAGACTTTGGAAAGATCAGATTTCTACTTCCAATATCTCTTTTTCCGAACAAATGATCGCCTTAGAAGACTTATGGTAAAATTCTTTGACTTTACAGAAAACAGAAACACTCTGTCTTAACCTTTCATTGTCATAATCTTCTTACAGCACACAATATTTCTCAGCAATCCCCTAGCAAACTATTCCTGTAGATCCAGCCCATTTCCAAGTTTAACCCATTGACTACCGAGCATTTTGCCAAAAAACACCTTTTGAAGCTCGTCGAGCCGTTTTCTGCCCAGATTCTAGCCAAAAAGAACCAAAACTGCCCAAAACTCTGTTTGCTGGTGGAGTTCATCACGCCATTTGTTCAACTTCAACTTTCAACTTCAACTTTATTAACTATTTGACAAAAGAAAAATACAAAATGGTCGCTTCCTGCAAATAGCATTGGCTAGTCAAGGTGGGAAGCGACAGGAGAGAATAGGTTTACATTACAGCCTGTCAAATTTGTACAAAGTATGAAGAAAATAATTGAAAAGTAGCCATTAAAGTATTAACATAACAAGTGGAAAAGTAATAGAGGTATAAATACTTCGCTTGTAGAATACATGAGATAACATTACAGAGTAAGTGTTCCTGATGCTTAAGCACAGAAAACAAAATTTCGAGTTCATTTTGGGTTGAAAAGTTTCACCACCCCCTCTCCTTCTACCTTTCGCTTTCTCTTCTCCCCTTTTCTTTCACTTTTCTTGCCTCGCTTTCTTTTTCTCTTGCTGGGCATTTCCTGGGCTTCCTTTAGGTGGGAAAAGATTTGTGGAAAACTTTTAGGATCATAGGATTAGGTGGAAGGAAGTGCAGGTGGGTTGTGGAACAAGATTTTCATTCAAATTTTCGGCTCAACGTCACTTGGTAGTTTCACATTTTCTCCGGCCTGTTTGACGGAATGGTGCTCAGTTGGATACGGTTTGAAAGATCTCTTCCCCCTACACATGCTAGATGTAAAGTTGTCCATGAGCATTAAAACCAATGACATCACAAGCGGTACAAGGGACGTGGTTCTGCATGGCTGGTTTTGGCCGGCACACAATGACTTCATTTACAAGTGAGAGACACCTGTCCTTGGAACTAGAGGCAAAAGCCATCCCAGAAACAGCCTAAGAATGTCAATGTTTTTTAATGGCTCTTTAAAGTAAACCTAAAACTTTGCACCTGTTCGAAATGTATTGCACCGTTTTGCACCTTTTTAAACCAAATCTTGACTTTTTATAGGCTGTAAAATTTACGAAATCTAACCATCATATGTCCCATGACCGAGCTAGTAAGAGGCATGGGTCTATTTCCTTACATGACAGCACAAACTGATTTGCATTGCATTAAGTCTTTGTAAATAACTATTGCACATACAAGAAATAGAGCAAATAATCAAATTTGTTAGTACAAAAGGTGTAAATCTTTATTAATCTTTTCCTAAATGAACGTTTTGCTTCATTACATTCTCATAACTTTAAGCTGTTAAGATTATTATACTCACCAATTGTAGAGATGGCATATGGTAAATTTGAGACTTTTCGAGACAGCGAGACTAATATAGTTTCTGCGAACCCGAGACTTTCTTAGCCTTGCAAAAGAAATCGAGACTCCGAGAAGATGTTGAGACAAACATTGAGATGGCGAGACACATGAAAATTTTTTTCTGCAAGACATATTTTTGAAGAACCATTTGCCACCACAATTTATGGAAGAATACACAATCAGAAGAACTTAAGATAAAATGCTGAGTAGCTTTATACCAACAACTCAAATAATGACAGTTCAAGAACTTCACAAGTCTACAGGCTTTTAACGAAGAAGCTTTGAGATAGAGTCGACAATAAAATTATTTATTTTGGTCCTTTCAGGCTTCAGTTTCTTTGGCAAAATATATAGCACAGACCCTACCTTTAGATCTGCTATCATAAACTATAGCACACAGTTCATCAAGTCCATGGATAAAAGTTGCAGTGTAATGCAGCTCCAATAAAGAAGTATAAGAGAAAGTAACCTAGAATTAACTGAGACCTCCACTTGCTTCTGCATTTCTTGTGATTTGGCTCAGCAGTATCTTGTATAATGACATGAGCAGAGTACCAATAAATGAGAGGGGAGGCAGAGGCAATGAATCTTGTGATGACCTGTAATGCATGGCAAATATAAGGGACCTTCATATTTGACTAAAGTGTGAAAATTGAGGATCAGTACAGCTTTTAAAATCTAGTTTGCATGCTTTGTGTAATCACTTTGTACATCAGTCCTGTTTCTACAATCTCCTTTTCTATTATTAGGCAAAAAGGCAGAGTGAGGGATATGTGGAGGGGACTGGTTTGAACTTTGAAAGTCATACTCATACTCAAATCTTCCTGTAATCATTCCGTCCCTGTAAACATGTTACAGAGTACAAAGAGATTGAGAGGGCCTCAGTCTTTATATATACAGCTGTAACCCTCATTTAAAGAAGCTATGTATCAGGGGTTTTCTTTATGAGCAAAAGTATAGTTTTATTCAAAACTACAATAAAATAATGCCAGTTAGAAAATATTTCAAGAATAACATTGAATGCAGATTTCATTATCAATATAACTAATAAACTCTTCTAAGACAAAAAGAAATGTCAAGTTAAAATGAAACTGGATTGCAATAGCACCCACCCCACGGTGACACTCAGCTTGCACTTACTTTCTTGTAATTACAGTATATTGTTTTCACTGAGCTTGTGCAATGTAGAGGATGTGTAAACAAACATCAAGAGACCACTGACCTGTACATGCATAGATGTGAACCCAAACAAGGTCATGAAAGCGAGATGGACAACATACACAAAAACTGATGGGCTGTGGTAGAATTCAATGTCCTCTCTTTCAGAAATTCTGCTCGACTCATGAATTGACCTCCTACTGAAAATAATGATCAGTTAAATTCACAACTAATCAGCTCTCTGATATTTACAATCATTTACACAGTATGTATTTCTAATAAAAAAAAAAAGCTTATTAGAAATGAATTAGACTTGATTGCCACAGCATCCGAAATTGACGGTTGCATACACCTTGCGTGCTGTTACTTTGGGAGTTAGAAAAGGATATGCGAGGCCCTGCCAGGGTAAATTCTGACATGCAACATGGCCCAAAAAGTAGCGACAGCACAGGAAATGAAATCCCAACAGGCGACATCATTCTTGGCAGTATTCCGACAGTAGCATCAAGACCAAGAATTAGCGATTTAAACACCGACACGGGAGATTTTGAAATTCAGACAAGCGACATGGGACCCTCCCCTGCCAGGGCCTCATATGCGGGCTTTTAAATTAAAGTCTTTTTTCATACACACACTGTCATAAGTTCAAACCCCAGATCAGACCACAAATTAAACAAGGCTCTTACAACTGGCTGTGCTCAAACTCTGCTTCAGTTCAGATGGCCATGTCATTGGGCAGTGACGTTATGCCGTACTTGGCCTTGTCTCTTTCACCTCCACACAGCATTGGGTGAAGGATGGGCTATAGGCTGACCACCTGTCCTCAAGAGCCTCTGCTGGTCACAGAAACCTCTTACGAAAGGACGAATGGAAAGGACTAATGAGAACAGAACTCCCATTAACTTTGACCTGAAATCAGGCACTATAGACCCATTCGGTTAACTCAATGTTGTATCCAATTCAAATCTCCTGGGCTTAAGATTCTTTGTGTATTGTATTTGCATTATAATGTAGCATTCATATTTAAACGATATGGAAATACCTGGAACAAAACATTTTAATCCCAAAGGGTTTCAATTGGGTACAACATTGAGTAAGCCGAATGGGTCTATTAACTTTTTTTCCAACCCGCAAGAAGAAAAGAGAGGGAAGGAGGGGGGAGGGGGGGGGGGGGGGGGAATTGCCTCATCACAGGTTAATTAATTTTACACTTTAAATAACCAAGAAGGGTGTGCCAGACAGTGAATCAGGCCATATCCTTCATTCTTGCAAAAAGGTGGGTGACAGCCCAGAAAAAGGGAATAAAGCAACACTCTATTAACGTAGACGCAGTGTAAATCTTTATTAATATTTTCCTAAATGAACGTTTTGCTTCATTACATTCTCATAACTTTAAGCTGTTAAGATTATTATACTCACCAATTGTAGAGATGGCATATGGTAAATTTGAGACTTTTCGAGACAGCGAGACTAATATAGTTTCTGCGAACCCGAGACTTTCTTAGCCTTGCAAAAGAAATCGAGACTCCGAGAAGATGTTGAGACAAACATTGAGATGGCGAGACACATGAAAATTTTTTTCTGCAAGACATATTTTTGAAGAACCACTTGCCACCACAATTTATGGAAGAATACACAATCAGAAGGACTTAAGATAAAATGCTGAGTAGCTTTATACCAACAACTCAAATAATGACAGTTCAAGAACTTCACAAGTCTACAGGCTTTTAACGAAGAAGCTTTGAGATAGAGTCGACAATAAAATTATTTATTTTGGTCCTTTCAGGCTTCAGTTTCTTTGGCAAAATATATAGCACAGACCCTACCTTTAGATCTGCTATCATAAACTATAGCACACAGTTCATCAAGTCCATGGATAAAAGTTGCAGTGTAATGCAGCTCCAATAAAGAAGTATAAGAGAAAGTAACCTAGAATTAACTGAGACCTCCACTTGCTTCTGCATTTCTTGTGATTTGGCTCAGCAGTATCTTGTATAATGACATGAGCAGAGTACCAATAAATGAGAGGGGAGGCAGAGGCAATGAATCTTGTGATGACCTGTAATGCATGGCAAATATAAGGGACCTTCATATTTGACTAAAGTGTGAAAATTGAGGATCAGTACAGCTTTTAAAATCTAGTTTGCATGCTTTGTGTAATCACTTCATACATCAATCCTGTTTCTACAATCTCCTTTTCTGTTATTAGGCAAAAAGGCAGAGTGAGGGATATGTGGAGGGGACTGGTTTGAACTTTGAAAGTCGTACTCATACTCAAATCTTAAGTCCCCTGTAAACATGTTACAGAGTACAAAGAGATTGAGAGGGCCTCAGTCTTTATATATACAGCTGTAACCCTCATTTAAAGAAGCTATGTATCAGGGGTTTTCTTTATGAGCAAAAGTATAGTTTTATTCAAAACTACTGTTGTAAACGGGAAGGGTATCGTGGCCAACAGATAAGCGTCGACTGTTTGGTAAGGTTAGACTTGGTCGGTGCTTCGGGTTAGCAGCACTCGAAGGGAGCCAGGGAGACTCGACTTGCACACACTGAAGTCCTGATTACATTCTCACTTTATTGCTAAATCAAAGTGCTTATATACATAATGGTAGCTGGCTATACGTGATTAAATATGCAAGGGAAAATACTAGGTTCACGTCCTTGTAAACAACCTACTTTGGACGTGAGCATAATGCATTGTCTAAGCTAATCTACTTACGAATATCCTGAGGAACTGGGCGTCTAAAATACATGAAATCCAACCGAAAGTTCCTATACGTTGTATTATCACAGGTTTCCTACGCACACGTATACAACATTTTAGCACGCTCGCTATACTGCTATGATCATATTCCAGATTCCTTGTAAACAACCTACTTTGGACGTGAGCATAATGCATTGTCTAAGCTAATCTACTTACGAATATCCTGAGGAACTGGGCGTCTAAAATACATGAAATCCAACCGAAAGTTCCTATACGTTGTATTATCACAGGTTTCCTACGCACACGTATACAACATTTTAGCACGCTCGCTATACTGCTATGATCATATTCCAGATACGTATTAAGCGGTGATTGATCTATTTGTCAACTAATTTTACCAGATTGGATTTCACTGAGCGAAGTGTCACGCTTTCTTCAACTTTGCTACACTATCCCCTCCTTTAAAAGGGCATGTCCCCATGCCAAGCAATGAGGAGATGACAAAACTACTGAAATCTTAGGGACAATAAAAATCACTAGCTAAATCAATAATAAAAGTTCAGTTCTGTGATTAAGACACGAAGTCTCTCATCCAGACAGGAATACGAACTTCTCTTCTGGGTCTGTCCAAGACAGGTGGAGGTACTTCTTCTATGATTGGTTCTGGAATTGGTTGCTGTGCATCTCTAGGGACCTCGTTCTCAATTCTTGTCACAGTCTCATCCCCATCTGCTGATGTCCCATCTGAGTACATCAGATCTGTTTCATCCGGTGTGTAGCGAGGGGGAAGATGAGGTCTTCGCACTGGTAAACTGGAGGGATACACAGTTGGCTGATCAGGCTGCTGGTCTGCTGGCTGGGGGTCTTGACACAGCTTTAGGCGATTGAAGTGTACGACTCTTCGTTTCCTACGATTCTGTACGTCTTCAATTCGGAAGGTCACATCACTGATTTTCTTTACCACCAGGTGTGGTCCTTGCCACGGCGAATGTAACTTCTTTGTCCGCCCTGTCTTCATTGCAGGAACATGAAGGTACACATGATCTCCAACCTTTATTTCTTGTCCAGCAACTCGGCGATCATAGTAGTCTTTCTGTCGTCTCTGGGCAGTCCGCAGGTGCTCTCTAGCTCTCTCATGGGCTTCGTCTAAGGTGGATCTGAGGTTCCTAACATACTCAGAGGCTGCTTCTGGCTGATGAGGCTCACGACCATACATGACATCAACAGGTAAACGTACCTCATGGCCAAACAAAAGATAATATGGCGTGTACTGAGTAGATGAATGGACACTTGATCTGTATGCCATCATCACCATGGGCAGGTGAACGTCCCAGTCACACTGGTGGTCCGAGACATACTTTGCCAGCATGTCCTGCAGGGTACGGTTCATCCGTTCAACCATGCCATCACTTTGCGGGTGGTACGGTGTCGTTCTGGTCTTCTCTATACTGAAGAGGGTACACATCTCTTTGAAAAGCTGAGCTTCAAAATTACGGCCCTGGTCGGTGTGGATCCGTTCAGGTGCTCCGTATCTGGAAATAACCTCATTTATCAGCTTTTCTGCAACCGTCTTCGCCTCTTGATTCGGAAGGGGAAACGCCTCTGTCCATTTTGAGAAATAGTCTCCAACGACTAGGATGTACTTTTGACCAGACTCAGTGGTAGGCAGGGGGCCCATGATATCCAGTGCAATTCTCTCAAATGGGTATCCAGGACAGCTACTGACAAGGGGTGCTCTTCCTGGCTGCTGCGGAGACTTCCTTTTACTGCACTTTTGACACTGACGGCACCAATCCTCAACGTCATGCTGCTGGCCATACCAATAGAAGCGTTCTCGTACTCGCTCCAGGGTCTTGTTTACTCCCATATGACCAGCTGAAGGTGCATCATGTAGAGCGGAAAGGACTTCTGGAACCATGGATCTGGGAAGCACTAACTGCAATCGGGCACCATGACCGTCTTCAGTCTCCCACCGGCGGTAAAGGACACCATTTTCCAACTGCAACCTGTTCCACTGTGCCCACAGGCTCTTGGTTGCTTTACTGGTACCCTGTATCTCCTGCATAGCTGGTTGGTTGGTCTGGTTCTGTTTCCAAAACAGAATCTGCTTCAGGTCAGGGTCTGCCACTTGTCTGGATTGCAGATTGGCCGCTGTCCAACCAGGTACCCATGTACTGGCACTGCTGTCTATTACATTGGTCTGGACTGTCTGGACAGTTTCCTCAGCAATCTGTAGGGGGTTTCTGGACAGCGCATCAGCATTCTGGTGCTTCCTTCCAGGTCGATGCTCAATTTTGTAGTCGTACTGGGCTAACAACTCAAGCCACCTGGCCACCTGTCCCTCGGGTTCTTTGAAGCTCTGGAGCCATTTCAGTGCGTTGTGGTCTGTCCTCACAAGGAAGGGTCTCCCATACAAGTAGTGGCGGAAGTGCCTGATTGCATACACCATGGCAAGCATCTCTTTCTTGGTGGTGCTGTACCTTCGCTCACGACCATCAAGCACACGACTTGCATACGCGATCACTCTCTCACTCCGATCTTGCTCTTGGGAAATGACTGCTCCGAGACCATAGTCACTTGCATCACAGTCCACAATGAACCTTGCATCACAACGGGGAAAGGCCAGTATAGGAGCTGTCACCAGTTTCTCTTTCAAGGTACGGAAGGCTTTGTCACACTCTGCAGACCACTGGAACCCATCGGTGGATTTTGCTGTAAGGCGGTGCAAGGGGGAAGCAATCTCTGCAAAGTCTTCTATAAACCTCCGATAGTACGATGCCAGGCCCAGGAAGCTTCTTACATCCGATACCTTGGATGGGACGGGCCACTGCTCAACTGCTCTGATCTTGGCTGGATCGGTACTAACTCCTTCGGCAGAGATTACATGGCCAAGATAAGGTACTCTCGGTTGCAACAGGAAGCACTTGGAGGGTTTAAGCTTCAGCCCTGCCTGGCGGAACAGTTCAAAAACCTCTTGTAGCCGCTCCAGGTGTTCCTCAAAGTCCCGTCCAAAAACAATGACATCATCCAGGTAAACCAGACACGTCTGCCACTGCAGGCCAGCAAGGACAAATTCCATAAGTCTCTGGAACGTGCTTGGGGCATTACAAAGACCAAATACCATTACCTGGAATTCAAAGAGGCCATGGCGAGTCGTGAACGCAGTCTTCTCGCGGTCTGCGGCGTCCATCTCGACCTGCCAATAACCACTGGCCAGATCCAACGTGGTAAACACTTTGGCACCTGCTAGTGCATCTAAGGTTTCGTCTATATGCGGCAGTGGGTAGGCGTCCTTCCTGGTCACATCATTAAGCTTCCGGTAGTCCACACAGAAACGAGTACCACCGTCTTTCTTCTTGACCAGGACAATTGGTGAGGCCCACGGACTGGTAGATGGACGTACAACACCATTCTGTAACATACTTTCTACATGCTGGCGCACAACCCCTTGCTGATGCAATGGTAGCCGCCTTGGCGCTTGCTTTATTGGGGGAGCGTCGCCTGTATCAATCTGGTGCTTTACCATGCCAGTTCTACCCAAATCTGCTGGTCCCGATGAGAAGATGTCTGCATAGTCATCCAAAAGCGTGTTCAGCTTGGTCCTCTGCTCACTGGTCAGGTCTAGGGAGTCAAGGTCAAATTGGCTGGACACCTTTGATTTCGTCTTATCACAGGGTGCTGCAGGTGCAAGGTGGTGGCACTGGACTGGATCTATGATGCTTCCTTCTAGCTCACTGAAGGTACCAACTGAGGTGTTCTTGTACAGGGTCACAGGAGTTGGTGATGGGTTGACCAGACGGACTGGTACTGCGTTATCCTCGGGGTGAGCTACCACACGCGCAAGTAACAGATCATGCTGTCTGGCAAAACTCGGAGATGGTTCCACTATCCCCAACAAACCATCACCACACTCAGCCCCCTTAAGCTTAGCATGCAACACCATTTCATGACGTCCAGGAACAACCACAGTTTCCACCAAACTTATTCTAAAAACTTTGTTCACGCCACACTTTGCCTTTGTCTTAAGTTCAACAGCCTTGCCTCCAACACTTAGTGACTTCAGCTCAAAATCAATTTTACAACCATGTTTGCCCAGAAAATCTATACCTAGCAAACAATCCTGGGTAACATCTGCAGCGACTAACACTGAATGAACAACATTCACCCCATCAACACAAATTTGCAGGTCACACTTCCCCCTAATATCCAAAGGTTGGCCATTTGCTGAAACCACTGGTTCACCAACCACACTTAACTTAAAAATTTTAGGGGACCTGTCAAGTACCCGCTGATGCACAAGAGTCACTGCCGACCCAGTGTCGACCAACATGTCTACAGGCTGCCCTCCCACTAGACCAGGCACGTACACTGCAGCATCACTAGAAACACTATGAATACTCGAAAATGAATTCGCTTTATTAATTTCTTGGGTCTTCCCGACTTTTCCGACCGACGCTTGACCCGCGGCGCCGATCACTTGGAGTTTCCCGGCTGATCCCTAGCTGACTGGGTACATTCGGCGATAAAATGACCCTTCTTGTGACACCTAAAACAACGCCGTTCTCTCCGATCCTTTGTTGTCGGCCCCAGTCCCCGACCGTGTTGTTTTCGCTCGTTCGAAGTTTCCGTCTGTTGCTTTTGCACGAAGTGGACCATTTGATTTACGGCGGCCGTGTTTTTCTTGATTAGCTCTACGAGTTCGCTCTTCTGTTCGGACGGTGGCTCCTGTACGAGGCGGACCGAACGACCTCCACTACGACGAGACTCGGCCTCGTACATGGCCTCGATTTGCAAGGCGCGACTGACCGCCTCATCGAGCGTTTTTGGGCCGGATTCTCGGATTTTCATCCGTATCTCCCGGTCCTCCAACGCATCGATGAACTGATCCTTCGCAAGACTGTCTTGCAAATCGGCCACCGCTTCAGGGTATGCTTTCCCGACAAGCCTCCGCAACGAACTCGCGAGATCTGGTAGCTTCTCGTCACGTTCCCGACGCCTCGCTCGAAATTCGGCCTTGTGTAGTTCGATCCGCTCCTTCGGAACGAACTTTTCGCGTAGTGCTGTTTTCAGCACAGTATAATCTCCCCGTACGTCCGGCGATAAACTCTGTAGTTGGAGCAACGCAGCTCCACGCATACGGACAGCGAGAAACTGTGCTTTTTGCGCGTCGTTCCACTCGTTTATGACAGCACAATCTTCGAAATGGGATAACCACGAGTCCCATTCTTCGTTCCCGCCCGCCGAGAATGCCTCCGGCATAACTACAGGCCTATTACTATTGCTAGCCGCTTGTGACGAAGCAGCAGCGCCTGAACTAGTGGCAGCATTATCTCCCTCGGTAACCATTTTTTTTTTTTTTTTCACAAACTACACAACAATTGAGTGCTACAAGCGATAACCCTAACACGTACACAACCAAACCAGTCCCGCAAAACCAATTGCGACAAACAGCTTCACAACAACTTATCAACCAAAAACACTACTTATCTCCAAGGATTGCCAAACTGCTAGATCCTTGAGCGACTGGTCCACGAAGACTTGGATAAATCCCGCCGCTTGCCACCAGTGTTGTAAACGGGAAGGGTATCGTGGCCAACAGATAAGCGTCGACTGTTTGGTAAGGTTAGACTTGGTCGGTGCTTCGGGTTAGCAGCACTCGAAGGGAGCCAGGGAGACTCGACTTGCACACACTGAAGTCCTGATTACATTCTCACTTTATTGCTAAATCAAAGTGCTTATATACATAATGGTAGCTGGCTATACGTGATTAAATATGCAAGGGAAAATACTAGGTTCACGTCCTTGTAAACAACCTACTTTGGACGTGAGCATAATGCATTGTCTAAGCTAATCTACTTACGAATATCCTGAGGAACTGGGCGTCTAAAATACATGAAATCCAACCGAAAGTTCCTATACGTTGTATTATCACAGGTTTCCTACGCACACGTATACAACATTTTAGCACGCTCGCTATACTGCTATGATCATATTCCAGATACGTATTAAGCGGTGATTGATCTATTTGTCAACTAATTTTACCAGATTGGATTTCACTGAGCGAAGTGTCACGCTTTCTTCAACTTTGCTACACTACAATAAAATAATGCCAGTTAGAAAATATTTCAAGAATAACATTGAATGCAGATTTCATTATCAATATAACTAATAAACTCTTCTAAGGCAAAAAGAAATGTCAAGTTAAAATGAAACTGGATTGCAATAGCACCCACCCCACGGTGACACTCAGCTTGCACTTACTTTCTTGTAATTACAGTATATTGTTTTCACTGAGCTTGTGCAATGTAGAGGATGTGTAAACAAACATCAAGAGACCACTGACCTGTACATGCATAGATGTGAACCCAACCAAGGTCATGAAAGCGAGATGGACAACATACACAAAAACTGATGGGCTGTGGTAGAATTCAATGTCCTCTCTTTCAGAAATTCTGCTCGACTCATGAATTGACCTCCTACTGAAAATAATGATCAGTTAAATTCACAACTAATCAGCTCTCTGATATTTACAATCATTTACACAGTATGTATTTCTAATAAAAAAAAAAAAGCTTATTAGAAATGAATTAGACTTGATTGCCACAGCATCCGAAATTGACGGTTGCATACACCTTGCGTGCTGTTACTTTGGGAGTTAGAAAAGGATATGCGAGGCCCTGCCAGGGTAAATTCTGACATGCAACATGGCCCAAAAAGTAGCGACAGCACAGGAAATGAAATCCCAACAGGCGACATCATTCTTGGCAGTATTCCGACAGTAGCATCAAGACCAAGAATTAGCGATTTAAACACCGACACGGGAGATTTTGAAATTCAGACAAGCGACATGGGACCCTCCCCTGCCAGGGCCTCATATGCGGGCTTTTAAATTAAAGTCTTTTTTCATACACACACTGTCATAAGTTCAAACCCCAGATCAGACCACAAATTAAACAAGGCTCTTACAACTGGCTGTGCTCAAACTCTGCTTCAGTTCAGATGGCCATGTCATTGGGCAGTGACGTTATGCCGTACTTGGCCTTGTCTCTTTCACCTCCACACAGCATTGGGTGAAGGATGGGCTATAGGCTGACCACCTGTCCTCAAGAGCCTCTGCTGGTCACAGAAACCTCTTACGAAAGGACGAATGGAAAGGACTAATGAGAACAGAACTCCCATTAACTTTGACCTGAAATCAGGCACTATAGACCCATTCGGTTAACTCAATGTTGTATCCAATTCAAATCTCCTGGGCTTAAGATTCTTTGTGTATTGTATTTGCATTATAATGTAGCATTCATATTTAAACGATATGTAAATACCTGGAACAAAACATTTTAATCCCAAAGGGTTTCAATTGGGTACAACATTGAGTAAGCCGAATGGGTCTATTAACTTTTTTTCCAACCCGCAAGAAGAAAAGAGAGGGAAGGAGGGGGGAGGGGGGGGGGGGGAATTGCCTCATCACAGGTTAATTAATTTTACACTTTAAATAACCAAGAAGGGTGTGCCAGACAGTGAATCAGGCCATATCCTTCATTCTTGCAAAAAGGTGGGTGACAGCCCAGAAAAAGGGAATAAAGCAACACTCTATTAACGTAGACGCAGTGTAAATCTTTATTAATATTTTCCTAAATGAACGTTTTGCTTCATTACATTCTCATAACTTTAAGCTGTTAAGATTATTATACTCACCAATTGTAGAGATGGCATATGGTAAATTTGAGACTTTTCGAGACAGCGAGACTAATATAGTTTCTGCGAACCCGAGACTTTCTTAGCCTTGCAAAAGAAATCGAGACTCCGAGAAGATGTTGAGACAAACATTGAGATGGCGAGACACATGAAAATTTTTTCTGCAAGACATATTTTTGAAGAACCACTTGCCACCACAATTTATGGAAGAATACACAATCAGAAGGACTTAAGATAAAATGCTGAGTAGCTTTATACCAACAACTCAAATAATGACAGTTCAAGAACTTCACAAGTCTACAGGCTTTTAACGAAGAAGCTTTGAGATAGAGTCGACAATAAAATTATTTATTTTGGTCCTTTCAGGCTTCAGTTTCTTTGGCAAAATATATAGCACAGACCCTACCTTTAGATCTGCTATCATAAACTATAGCACACAGTTCATCAAGTCCATGGATAAAAGTTGCAGTGTAATGCAGCTCCAATAAAGAAGTATAAGAGAAAGTAACCTAGAATTAACTGAGACCTCCACTTGCTTCTGCATTTCTTGTGATTTGGCTCAGCAGTATCTTGTATAATGACATGAGCAGAGTACCAATAAATGAGAGGGGAGGCAGAGGCAATGAATCTTGTGATGACCTGTAATGCATGGCAAATATAAGGGACCTTCATATTTGACTAAAGTGTGAAAATTGAGGATCAGTACAGCTTTTAAAATCTAGTTTGCATGCTTTGTGTAATCACTTCATACATCAATCCTGTTTCTACAATCTCCTTTTCTGTTATTAGGCAAAAAGGCAGAGTGAGGGATATGTGGAGGGGACTGGTTTGAACTTTGAAAGTCGTACTCATACTCAAATCTTAAGTCCCCTGTAAACATGTTACAGAGTACAAAGAGATTGAGAGGGCCTCAGTCTTTATATATACAGCTGTAACCCTCATTGAAAGAAGCTATGTATCAGGGGTTTTCTTTATCCCTGAGCAAAAGTATAGTTTTATTCAAAACTACAATAAAATAATGCCAGTTAGAAAATATTTCAAGAATAACATTGAATGCAGATTTCATTATCAATATAACTAATAAACTCTTCTAAGACAAAAAGAAATGTCAAGTTAAAATGAAACTGGATTGCAATAGCACCCACCCCACGGTGACACTCAGCTTGCACTTACTTTCTTGTAATTACAGTATATTGTTTTCACTGAGCTTGTGCAATGTAGAGGATGTGTAAACAAACATCAAGAGACCACTGACCTGTACATGCATAGATGTGAACCCAAACAAGGTCATGAAAGCAAGATGGACAACATACACAAAAACTGATGGGCTGTGGTAGAATTCAATGTCCTCTCTTTCAGAAATTCTGCTCGACTCATGAATTGACCTCCTACTGAAAATAATGATCAGAAATTCTGACAAGCAACATGGCCCAAAAAGTAGCGACAGCACAGGAAATGAAATCCCGACAGGTGACATCATTCCCGCCAATATTCCAACAGTGGCATCAAGACCAAGAATTAGCGATTTAAACACCGACACAGGAAATTTTGAAATTCAGACAAGCGACATGGGACCCTCCCCTGCCAGGGCCTCATATGCAGGCTTTTAAATTAGTCTCTTTTTTTATACACACTGTACAAAACTCATACTACCACCCACTTGGCTCAGTTGGTAGAGCACTGGACTGCTAAATGGGAGGTCATAAGTTCAAACCCCACATCGGACCACAAATTAAACAAGGCTCTAATAACTGGCTGTGTGCTTAAACTCTGCTTCAGTTCAGATGGCCATGTCATTGGGCAGTGACGTTATGCCGTACTTGGCCTTGTCTCTTTCACCTCCACACAGCATTGGGTGGAGGATGGGCGATAGGCTGACCACCTGTCCTCAAGAGCCTCTGCTGGTCACAGAAACCTCTTACGAAAGGACGAATGGAAAGGACTAATGAGAACAGAACTCCCATTAACTTTGACCTGAAATCAGGCACTATAGACCCATTCGGTTAACTCAATGTTGTATCCAATTCAAATCTCCTGGGCTTAAGATTCTTTGTGTATTGTATTTGCATTATAATGTAGCATTCATATTTAAACGATATGTAAATACCTGGAACAAAACATTTTAATCCCAAAGGGTTTCAATTGGGTACAACATTGAGTAAGCCGAATGGGGGGGATTGCCTCATCACAGGTTAATTAATTTTACACTTTAAATAAACAAGAAGGGTGTACCAGACAGTGAATAAGGCCATATCCTTCATTCTTGCAAAAAGGTGGGTCAGCCCAGAAAAAGGGAATAAAGCAACACTCTATTGACGTAGACGCAGTTCAGGAAATAAACACTTCCACCTGTGTAACACCTACCTTGCCATATTATCTTGCTTGTGTTTTCGTTGCAACAGGCCAAGTGTTTTCATCACCTTGCGATTCTTCTCATGACAACAGTAAGCCAGGACTGAGCATGAACTCAGAACAATCATTGGTGCAGCAAGCAAAAAGTTTGGAATTTGCTTTAACTCAAAGTAATGTAAGAATCCTACATCCCAGTAAGTATCCTGAATGTATGAGTAAGGAAATGGAAGCCACTTGTTACACCATGGCAGTTTGTCATGTGAAGTACCTCCAGTAAATGACAAACAATACAAACTGTATCCATACAACTGAAAGAGGATAAATGGCACCAAAACAATACCATTCAGGAGTAACAACTTCAGAACAGCAATCACTGAAGAGAAGACAAATGCTAACTTGAGATGATCTGAGGACACCATGGGTGAGGTCATGTCATTTGAAATAAAATGTTTTAATATGCTGTGAGCTATGAAACCACAAGATAAGATGCCATTAGAACGCGTTGCACAACCGAGGCCAAACAGCAACAAAACTACTATTGAAATCTCTCGTTCAAGATGATAGAGCGCAGTGAGTTGAAGGTAAGAAAACAAGCTTTCTGTGTACAGACTAGACATAAACACACTTGCGGGGTTTATGCAAAAAAGAAGCGATGACACCAGGGCGACTTTATTTCTTTCAAATAAACGTAGAGTCAGTTTATAAAGTGACAGAGCTGCTAATGTGAAAAACAATGTGTTTACAGCCCATCCACACACCAAAAGGGAACTGCGCTGGCTAATAAAAAATTTCACTGCTGGTTTGAATATCCACGTGACGGTCTTTAATACCCAAGGATATAGCGGGAAGAAAGCCATGTACTGCTCATATTTGTATCCTTCTTCTGCTATTTTCAGAAAATACGCAGCATCCCACTTTCCAAATCCTCCGAATATCTTTTGAAATTGCAAGTCACCCCAAGTAGGAGGAAATGCAGACTGCTCGACGAAACTCGAAGAGTCGTAGTCATTGATGAATTCGTTGAAGACAGCCTGAAAATAAAGTTTGACGATCTCATCAAATAAATTATTGTTAAGGCTGATGCCATAAGACGTAACTATTTTTACCTGAACGAAAAGCAAAAGAAATCTCGAAGAGATCGCACAGTGTATCACAAGTCGAGTATCGTCCGCCATGTTGAATTTAGGAAAGATACCGCTGGCCTCGGAAATCCATCACTTACCCGACATGCAATGTTTTGTCCAATGAGAGCGCGCGAAAATAAACCAGTAGGATGAGAGGTGGGGGCGGGGGCAATGTGGAATACAGCCTAACATACAGCTGTTTCGGCAAAGGTTGTCCTAAGGAAGTCAAAAAGCTTACGCGACAATCCCGAAAGGTAGTCTGGGACATTAGAGAGATTAAGATACAGGTTTGGCCATCTTACCGCAAACGGCAAACCGCGTTTTGCGGTTAGCGGTTTTACGTTAACCGTCTGCCCATATTCGGGACTTAAGATTCGTGGTTGGTTCTAACAACAAATAGCCGGCCGCCATGTTTGTTTTCATTCATTCGTTCACTTCTATCTGAGCTGAGAAATCGTCTTCAAAATTACGTTTCTACGAAAAAGAATTCGATAATCAACAAGAGGCTACAATAAGCCTAAACCCGGGCTTGCAAAAAACAGTATTGTATCCCTAACTTAGTGCTAAACAAAAGAATAGAGGGAAGTCTGTCTTTCTTACATCGGACGCATTGCCGTGTTTAGCTTGTGTTGGAGTCTATTTTTTTAGACCCCTATCAACATATATTCCTCTAAAATACAGCTCAACCATTGAGAACAGTAATTATAACTCTTGTAAAAAATAGTTCTAAAAGAACAAGAAAAAGAGAAACAGAAAAATAAAGCCCGTGATATATACCACTAAAAGACATCAAACCCGGGTTAGCTGTGTCACAGGCAAGAACAGTGACCTTTAGGCCACAGAGGTTTAAACCCCTCATAAACGGCGATAATTCATTTTGCCCACGTTTATTTCACTTTGAAAATTTGTATAGTTATGAGGGGGTCTGAGTTTTCCTGTTTGGGGGAGGGGGGGGGCGGGTCTGAGTATTCTAGGTCTCGTGCTCCGGAGCCGATTATAATAACGTGAAGTGTTTGTTATCTGCGATAAATAGACGGTGTAACATTTCAGCGCACTGAACGGCGATAATTTATTCTGTCCACTCTTATTTGACTTTGAAAATTTGTATAGTTTTGAGGGGGTCTGAGTTTTCCAGATTTTTTTTTTTTTGGGGGGGGGTCTGAGTTTTCTAGGTCTGAGTTCTCCAGACACCCGATACGGGGAACACGGCGGCAATCCATCTGGAGTTAAATTTTGGTCATGTTAAAAGCTTTCTTCTCGCTGTTGAACTTGCAAACATTCGTATAGACACTTCTCTTAACATATTAGTTGTTCAGACTTCAAAGACACAAGGTGAATCGACGTTTTCCGATACGTGACAATAGGCATCATTCTTGCTGTTGATATGAGATTTACACTTCTGAATCACTCGGTCGTGAAAGGTCAAACTCCCTTTGTCTGTAGTCTCTAATTTTTGGCGCTCCCCTCGCGTCGCGTCTCCTCGCAACTTCGTGCGCGCACGTGCCCCCAAAATCCGTCGCCAAAATTAGAGACTACTCGCAATCTCCTGAAGCAGTCCATCTGCCGTTAAGTTTACTCATGTTAAAAGCTTTCTTCTCGCCGTTGAACTTGCAATCATTCGCATAGACACTTCTCTTAACATATTGTTTGTTCAGACTTCAAAAGACACAAGGTGAATCGACATTTTGCGATACGTGACAGCAGGCATGACTCTGTCAAAAATAGTTAGCGCTTGCGCAGAAACGCCGGAAGTGCCATTTGTGGATGATACTCGACGACGAAAAAGAATTCGAGAACCGTCGGTAGTTCTAGACCCGGGCGCCGCGCGAGACGCGCGCAGCCCGGGTAATAAGCGAAAGAGTTCTAAAAGGTAGCATTTCCTCTCAAACGTGGGATTGTGATGTTTTAGGGTGCAAAAAACCTTGCGGTAAATCACTTACCTCTAGAGCGTGGTCTAGCCGTACAAACGTGAACCTCAAAGCGAAAACCTGACGGCAAGGCACTGGTCACGTGACTTCTTGACGTTCGCGGTTCGCGGGAAAAGCCGAAAACCCTCGAACTTAATCTCTCTATTGAATACTCTTTTGAAACGTCCAGAACTGGCGAGGCCGCGACCATACAGTGAAGACCTGCGATAGCGTGCAATATGGATGAAAGAGGTTTTAGGATACAGTGTAGACGAAATAGCAACTGCTCTGTACATGACGCCAAAAACGTTCCAGCCCTTTGCTAAAGTTCCTTAAGACAGGGGAAGTAAACGCACAAAATTTCCGACGGCCAATAAATAGTTTTATTATGCATCCGCACGTGGAATTCGTAATCATGGAAGCACTGGCAGTACTCCAACGTCCAGATGAAACGCTTGCTCAGATCGCACACGAAATTCAGCATTAAGCAATGCTTAAAGCAGTGCTTGTTTTCTGCCAAAAAAATGCTAAAATAATGCTAATATTTTTAAAAAAAGTGCACGTGGGTTACATAAAAATCCTCACTTTCTTCCGATTTTTTTAAACATAGAATATTACATTTTTCAGATTTTCAGTTACATTTTTCAACAACAAAATGTAACGATCAATGTTTCTTTTTTTTCATTAGTCCAACACAACGTTTGAGGTTTTCTGATACTAGAAGTTAATCATCGCTTGTTTTTGGGTCATCATTACCCATACTATCTCTGCCTTGGCTAGCTGACTTCCATTGCAACCTCGTTCCCAGGGTCCTCTCTCTTCCTGAAGAGAGAGGACCCTGGGAACGAGGTTGACTTCCATTGTTCCTCGATGACAACGTGGATGACGCCATTTTGGAACGAGTTTGATGGACTGGGTTCTAGAAGGCAACCGCTGACCTATCAAACCTATTCCCCTGGCCTCCTCGGCTCCTTTGACTAAAATGAGGGCAAAATGCGGCAAAGTCAGATAGTGCTTTTTAGCACAAAATTATACAAATAATCAGTCGAAAATCCAAAATAATGCTAGCAGTGCTTTTTGGGATAAAATGTAAAAAAAAAAAATGCTCGCGAAGCCAAATAATGCCAAAAAAGTGCTAGCACTCTCTCTATCGGTAAGAGCCTAGCCTTATCAGTACGAGAGCTCCTCGACGTAACGTGTCAAAATAAATGATTGATTGATTGATTGATTGATTGATTGATTAATTGATTGATAGTGAAGCTTCTGGCGCAGAATTTATGGGGAACACCTATAACCTTCTTTTGTTATGTTCTTTTAGAACGCGCAAACTTACATTCTAGAAAACGGTAAAAAACAAGCAAGGCTGGTTACACGGCGAGGAATATATATATCTTTAAACCAATATTTCGGGAGGCACAGCCTTCCTTCATCAGGGTGTTACATATTATGACCCTATGGTGAAACGACGTTACAATTTAAAAGAAGTTGTTGATATAATATGATACTATTATAAAGGTTAACAATACAACGGAAAATAAAAACGTTACAGTTTGAAAATTTGAAAAATACGTAGCATGAAAGCAAAAGGAAAGGTATTACTACTTTCATGCTCAAAATCATCTCCGGGACAAATATCGGAAATACATTCTTGCGTCATTCATAGAGGTTTTGTTAGAACAGCACTTGCCCAGGGAGAACATCCCACTTCGGGAAGGAAGCGAGAGAGGGTTATATATGTTAACCTTGAAGTGTCCGGTGCACTGTGGCCTGATAAAGTTTGTTATTAACGAACCAGTATTCTGTTTTTTTGTTTTGTTTTGTTTTTGTTGTTGTTGTTGTTTTTGTTTTTGTCGGGTTTTTTGTTTTGTTTTGTTTTGCTTTGTTTTGTTTTGTTTTTTTCGTTTTTCTAGAAAATCGCGCTTTTGGGATTTTTTTTAGCAAAAGAAGCTGCACCAAATTTTTTCGTTGAGGATGGGAGAGCTATCGCCGAGAGGTTGAAGACTGAGAGAATAACTGTATAAAGAGCCCGAAAAACATCCACTTTGCATCCTTTTTATTATTTTATTTATTTATTTATTTGCTCTGCTTGAATTATTGTTTGACTTTCAACCAAGTAAATGGTCTCTACAGATAGAAGGTCAATACATATTACGGTAATTATTGATTCCAACTTCACTGTAGCTTTGGATTGTTCAGCTTTTTGTATATCCAAACATTCTAACATGATCACTCTGCTGATAACTCGCTAGATCGTCATTCATTACATAGACCGATTCCAGCAGAAATTCAGTTAATAATCAAAATATTTCACTAAAACAATTACAAATCTCTCAGATTACAAAAAGAGCTATAACAAGCTTAACTGAAGATATAGGCAATCTGGAAGCACTCTTAAAATCGTTATCAAGCTCATTTATGCTTAATACTTCTGGCAGGAATAGAATTGCCATCTGCGGTCCCTGAAAGTGTAACAACACAAAGAAAAATAAGAATATATTCATGCTTTAAGGCCTTAGTTCCCCCAGTGGACGTTTGCGCATGAATACAAACACGAGGTGGAAAAGAGAGGTGTCTGAGGTGAAACAACATCAGATCTCTTTTATTGCTCTATTTCAGTGTTACACTAGACAACTGCACCTGCAATTTTTCATGTATTTGGTACGGACACATGTTACAACACAAATTGCCAAGTGCAACTCAATCTAGAAACTAAGTAAAACGAGCCCGAGTACGGCTACTGATCATTGTTTAAAGCCAAGTCTCAGAGTCATAGTCATGCATGAACACTGATGATTCTGTAATAGAGCCGAAATATTGTAAAACGTTTCTTCACTGTCTTGTTTTTAAACAATGATAACCAAGCATAATCGGTCTCGTTTTATTCATTTTCTACTCAGCCAAATTGTCAGACGGATTTGATTTCAACACGCTCTAAATTGAACATAGTTGGATGGGAATCACATCCTCGAGGCTAGGCCTAATGACACTGATTACCATACCAGCGGGAAATCTTAGAGGTGAATACTAGGAAATATCAAAGGGAAAATCTAAGATGCAAATATCAGAGGGGATTAAGATTGAGGTTTTTCGGCATTAGAGACCTTAAGATCGAGGTTTGGCCATCTTACCGCAAACGGCAAACCGCGGTTTGCGGTTAGCGGTTTCACGTTAGCTGTCTGCTCGTATTCGGGACTTAAGATTCGCGGGTAACAAATAGCGGGCCGCCATGTTTGTTTTCATTCATTCGTTCACTTCTATTTTAGCTGAGAAATTGTCTTAAAAATTGCGTTTCTATGAAAAAGAATTCGATCATTAATAGGCGAAAGAGTTCTAAAAAGTAGTATTTCCTCTCAAACGTGGGATTGTGATGTTTTAGGGTGCAAAAATCCTTGCGGTAAATCACTTACCTCTAGAGCGTGGTCTAGCCGTACAAACGTGAACCTCAAACCGCAAACCTGACGGCAAGGCACTGGTCACGTGACTTCTTGACGTTCGCGGTTCGCGGGAAATGCCGAAAAACCTCAATCTTAATCTCTCTATTATTAGACCGAAATGTTAGCGGAACTGCAAAACCAAATTATATCAGTGAAGGATTTCAGAAGTAAATGGCCTGGAGGGAATCTCATTGAACAAAAATGAAAAATTTGGAATGGATTATCAGCAATAAATATCAAACATAAAATTGTGTATATTTGAAGTAGTTTTAGAATAGTTAAATTTTATCATCCTATAGTATTATGTATATATATTTATCATCAATAAGTAATTTAAGTAGTGTCCCCGATTAGTAGGCCTGAGGGCAAGCTAGAAGATTAGACACTCAAATAAAGTTGTTGATTGATTGATTGATTGATTGATTGATTGAAAAAGGAACTGGGAAGTATCAAAGGGAAAAATCGACACTAGCTTAGACTTTCTCAATATCCGTTCGATTCCTGATTTCTTCGTTGAACGTCCTGCTCAGTACTTGCCCGGGGAAACAGCCTGTGGTATGATAGCATCAATCGTATCGTATCAGGGTTAAGCGATGGCCTATCTTACTCGTAGTAGTCGTGGTGATAACTGTATGCTCCTGCTAAATAGTAACCAACGGGGGTGTAGTAAGTGAAGGGCCGGTCATATTCGGTAAGGAAGGTCCATCTGCAGTTCTTCCGATGCCAGATGTGACTGTGGCAACACCTGAACTTAAATCTAAAAAAGAAGTTTCAAGAAAACGTTGTAGCAATTGGCACGGCGACTGATAAGACAGCCGTTTTAGTACATCTAGAATGAATGCGGAAATCATCAACAATTTACTAGCGGAGTGAGTGAATGACTGACTGACTGACTGCAGACTGACTGGCTGGCTGATTTATTTTCCGGAATCTCATGAACAATCTGGTCGGCTTTTCTGCGACAACGCTTGGCCTCTATACACCAAAACTGATTACCATGAACTGATGCTTTTTTCAATTAAACATGATTGCTTGGTTGTCGTTCCTTGATAATGTTGGCGTAATATTCTGTAATATTGTACCTCCTGTTATCAGAATATCTCTCTTCATTTGTTTTTCTATTATCTCTCCTTACTTTCTATTATATCGTTTTTTTATATACTCCATCCGACGTATCCTACATTTTGAGACCGCACTGACGACGGTGTGGTTCAAAAAGTGAACTGTGACCTTAGCCATTTCTGCCCCTGAAAGAAAAAGATATATTTCCTGCTAAACACAACTTATTTATGCATCGGTTTCGATGCATCGAGCGAATGTAGCTTACCGACGATCTTCTCTTCCGTTGCGATGCCAGCTATGTATGCCGGTAATGAAACCACTGTGTGGACATTTATAGTCCAATACCCCGTCATAGGAATTGAGGACTGAGCTCCATGCGCAATGTTGAGCAGCCGAGTTTGACTCACAGCTGAAAGCCCAAAGCCTGTCCTCGATGCAGTCTCTATGATAACTTCTAATACGGCTGACCGAATAGCCTGTTAAGATAATACAAAAGTAGGAAAGAGTTCTCTTTACTGAAAGTATGGATCTAGCAGTATTTCAGTACCCAACAGAGACATAGGTACCTATACATTACCGCGAAGGCCACGTTTTGAGAGAAGATTGCTACGTTGACAATTTATGCCACTGAGAAGCAATATAGCGAGAGGAAGGTAAGAAATCTTAAGTATAAGTTTAATGATGCTTTTTCCACTGTACAATATCTTACTAATAAAAATCTTAATAATCATATAAAAGTACAGTAGGTAAAGGAAAGCAATAGGGGGAAACTGAATTCCCATCTAAAAACTGCTCTCCAAAACTAAAAGATAATGCAATTAAAAATAGAATATCTAATATATAACTATAAGTCGTGAAAAAAAGAAGAAACTAGAGAAATTACTTAAGAATAAACAAAACAAAGTAAAATCTAAATATAGTAAGAAATAACAAGATAAAACTATGTACAAAGATAATTAAGTAATCGAGTTTTGAAAGAATTCAAACTGGAAGCTGACATAACAAAATCAGGTGAAGAGTTCTAGTCATTAACGAAACGGTTAAAAAATGAAAACTTAAAATAGTTTGTCCTTGCTGCTCTAGGCCTGATTTTAAAGTCATGGTTACTTTCAAATTCAGTCTGTAATCCTCACCCTTGCATCTTTTAATGTATATCCGGACCAGAAGAGCTTTTAATAATTTATATTATCATTCGATGCTTTTTTCCCTTCCTATTCATTGGCCCAGAACCTACCACGTGACCTACAAATAACTGCCTACAAATAATGGTCTGCTCGTGCGCAGTTCTGTCCAACTGTGATTTTGCTGCAAATAATATTCTATTCAGGCGTAGTTGTGTCCACACGTCCAAGCTCTTCAAATTCAGTGAAAAATAGCAGATCGTTTCACGCTTCCCGAAAATAATTATGAAAAACAAGCTCGGTGATCGAATGATAAAACTATTATTAAACTCGGTTTTCGCAAAATATCGTGATTTGCCAGTGTCTCGCAGATCAATTATTTGCCTCTGCCTTCGGCTTCGGCAAATAAATGAACTGCTTGCCACTGACAAATCACGATATTTTGCTCAACCTTGTCCAATAATTGTTTAATATCTCTGGACCGAAAGAGGAACTCCATGGACTCCAACCCCTAATGTTTTAGAAAACGGTAAGAAACAAGCAAGGCTGGTTACACGGCTAGGTTTAAATATATATTCCTAGCCGTGTAACCAGCCTTGCTTGTTTCTTACCGTTTTCTAGTTTACAATTTTATAGCTGGTTAGATCTATTACAGGATCCGGCTCTTCTATTTTGCAACGGTGGTCCTTGCTATTTAGTATTTTCCCTAATGTTTTGTTCATTGCCTCTTTAACTAAGAAACTTTGTAAAGTCTTTACGATTCTTTGGGCCCAGAGCAGAAACAGAAGGTAAACTCTGTCCCACTATGTGGGAGTATCCTCTTTTACGGTCAAAGATCTATCAACTTAATATAGATTACTGTCTCTCTTGTTGTTGTTGTTGTTGTTGTTGTTGAGTGTAATCAAAGGCTGTAATCGTCACAGAAATTGCAGTATATCTTATGGCTTGTGACAGATGTTATTTTCTCACCTTTACCACAGTTATAGTAAGCTATTCCATCCCACTCGTTGACCCATGATTCGCCTGAAGGTTTGCTGTGGTCACTGCACGAAGCACTGCCGACGTTGATCAATGACGTCCCCAAGATAAATAGCACCAAGAGAAGACCCGAAGTGAATCGTCGGTTCTTCATTGCCACGACTGTCCGACGTGCCGAAACCGGGTTTAGATTTAAAAAGAAAAAGAATTAATTTGGGTGAGTTTACAGCCAAGTCGCCGAGATTAGACTCAGGGACTTACCCAGTAAAGTTTTATTCGCGTAAGCTACACTCGTGGATTCAACATAACCCTTTCACAAACCATCTCTCACCGAATGGTACTCCTTTGGCACCAGACAAAAAGCCGTTCAGAAATGCTGTGAAATAGGAAACGCAAGGGTACCGTATCGCCTTATTGTTTCAGTGACACGAGTAATCTTAATGCTTTGCAATTTCTCCTGAGAATTTCCGCGCGAGTTTTTGTTTCCCTTCACTTCTTAAATTTGGGTTTAATTGTAATTTGTAAAAAAAAAAAAAAAAATTATTCTCCAGTTTTACTTCTTGATACACTAATACTGATCAAGGCAATTATTATTGACTGCCTGTACTACTGCCTACTACTGTTTGTGTTTTGCTTCTTTGATGTTTGCCGGGCTTCATAACCATTTCCCTCTATTAACTTTGGTATAAACAAATGATAGCATGATTTGCAAACGGGACATTTGGCATAAATACCACTCGTGATATTTCAAAATTGTCCCAAATTATGTATAACAATTTTGAAATATTACTCGTGGTATATTTATGCCAAATATCACCACAAATCACGTTATTCCCTATATAAATATGGTCACATTTTAGGAGTTCACCTGAGGACTCAACGATAGAACAGATCAAAGGGCTCAACGCAAGGAGCATCACGGGAAAGTAAGGCTATAAAGCTTCCATTGACCGAGAATCAACAAACTTCCAGGCCCCGCGCAGCAAGTTTGCAATTGGGGTTGGGGCTCACTTCGAACGCGTTAGCGTGAGTCAATTCGGGGTGTCCGGGCACAGGCTCCCCCGGAAAATTTTTAAATTAAAGTCAACTGAAATGGCTGGAAAAAAAAAAAAAAAAAAAAAAAGCGGTGATTTAAAACAAGCGGTGATTTAAAACAAGCGGTGATTTAAAACAAGAATGATCAGTTTTCGGTAGAACGTTCAATAGAAAAGTTACTGTTGAAAACTGCGTGTGTGTGTGGGGGGGGGGGGGGCAAAAGCCCCCCCCCCCCACCTCCCCTATCAAGGACTCAAAAAATTTGAACCACCATGTCAGGCGTGTAACAAACCGCACCACAGACGTTACTCTTCAGAAGCTGTCCTTTGGTCGGTCAGGCACAAGGCTTTCATACACTGATACAATCTACAGATATATTATCGATTTTGCATGAGAGTTGGTAATGGTAGCTATATAGTTGGCTATGGAAGGTTTCTCAGCGCAAAACGTGTAATGGTTCATGGTTCATTTATTTCACACTATTTACATAAAATTAACATAGAAAGAAAAGTGTAGTCACAAGATAAAATAATTACAGTACGGGTTATAAAATGAATTACAGTGCGGGTTACAATGATAATACTAAAAACCATTTATAAACAAATATAGAAAGTCATTTATAAAGAAATAAAATGAGAAAAGATGTTCGTGTACCTACGTACCTTTCCAAGTCCGTCTCCTGAAGTTCTTGGGACACTTCACTGCCAGAGGTAGCAAACCGAAGCTCTTTTCATTCCGATAAATACATTTTCACTTTTGGTGAGAGCCAATTGGAGGCTGCCTGCGGAATGGATGTATACTTTAAGGAACTTGAAAGTGGATATCAGCACTTTGGAGTTAACTTGGGTTTTTCTTCCTTGTCAGTTTGGCGGGAAGTCACCCATAGATTGTTGGCTTCGCTCACTCGGGGTTACGCGTTCCTCCACGCAAATCCGTCTACATCCAGCGACCGCGCAGGGGAAGGGGCCGGGAGGGCAGCCCCCCTCCCCACGTTTTGTGGAAAAAAAAAATAAAAATTAAAGTAAAAGACATAAAAAAGTTACTTTCACGGGATAACAGTGCTTGGCTAAAGGTAGCGGAGCTCGAGGAAAAACATCCAAATTTATGATTGGTTCCTTCCGATTCTGTGTTATGGAATAAATTTTAAAACCACTATCTATACAATTCATACACTTAGTTCAGTAGTCTTCTGTTGGTGATTAAAATGGGGTTGACAGACCAACTCGACTCCTGCTGTGTTCCCATTGTGTAAAACAAGCATGTCTTTACGCGATTTTTCTTTTCTATAAGAAATCAAGAGAGTTTCCTTGAATACCTCTCTGAATAATGGTCGTTCTTGTATTAGATGCCATTTTCCATTAGTATGTTTTTCAAACAAGATAACGATGGTTGAAATTGCGTCACGAAGGTTAGGGCTTCCTGTGCGTTCTCTGTTTCTGTGTTACAGCTGTTTTTCTGTCCGCGTAGTTAACTTCTGAGAGTATCTGTTCCTCCATTTCCTAAGGGTAACTTCTAGTGATAAGGAACGTTTGGCAAATAGCAAATGAATTTGTTGGTCGTAACGACAATCGAGAATCCGATTTCGTGACAGTAAGCCGAAAAATTAAATGAACTAAAGTTATGATTCAGGCTCTACGTTTGGCGTTTACAGGTAAGTGTGATTTCAAAGTTTATTTTGTCACTAGCCCCTTTCTCTAAATGCTTGAATTGAATTAGAAAGTGTAGATATGAATATCATTTGATTTTTTGAGTTAATAAAATATGTTAACTGCTGGACTAAGCTAATGAATTCAACGGAATTATATGCGTTTTTTGAGTTAGTCCCCTCCACTCACTTGAAAACGCGTATCCTTTGCTTATAATGAAGTGGATAAATACTTTAAGGAGCTTGAAAGTTGATATCTAGCTCTTTTGTTACGTAAGTGTCAGCGCTTCGGAAACTGTTGGGTTTTTCTTCCTTGTCAGTTTAGCGGGAAGTCATCCATAGACTGTTGGCTTCGTTCACTCGGCGATTCTCCATGCATGTAGGTCCGCTTATTCGGCGAATTAATAAATCCAAACTTTGCGGGGATTTGCATGGAAGCTTTAAAAGTCTAAAAAGGCCTTTTTTAGGTACATTCTCCGGTATGTCCCTCTCAACTCCTCCTAAGGTTAGGCAATCTTCATTGATACTGATTCAAACATGCACAAACATGACAAGGAATACAGGAAGAAAACTACTGTATATAAGCTAGCTAGTATTGTGTAGGTTGTGATGGTGCCAGTTCCCGCATATGGCTGAACGGAGATTCGCGGTGTCGGATGTCAGTTTCAGTTCGATTTCACTCCGTTTGTTGTGGCTAGTGCCTCGTAAGAGGCCAAGCCACTATGTTACGGCCTTGTGAGTATGGGAGAGTGGGAGTCGGAGTATCTTCGTACATTTCCGTTGGGCAAGTGTTCGGGAGATCAGGGTCGGAAGTCATCGGGTCGAATCACTCAGCTCAAAGTGCCTTTCGTCCAGCGATACAGCAGGGTTGTAGCTTGCTGTTCGTTCGCGAGAATTCTTTCCACAGGACAAAATAAGAGTAGCATAAAGAATACAGGTTTAAAGACTCTTGTTCGGTCGGTGAGATGTTAAGCCTATGTTGAATATTAAAACTCCACTGGGAGTATGCATTCGCCGTTAAACTTTTTATTTATATTGATGGGAAACTTTATCCGATCATTATTTTACTTTATTCCAATGTATTTCTTTGCATTAGACAACAGATGAGTGTTGTACTAAATGAGCGAAGATTCCAGTAAAATCTCCGATCAGATAACGCTGGGTATTTGCATGATCTGTCTTTGACATTCATATGTGGGCTGGGTGTGTGGGTGAGACGTTAAGACTTCTATTTGCGCACGTAAACGAAGTGTTCTCGAATTCCGGCTAATAACCCTGAAAATCGGCGAGATGAAATTGGATGATAAACCGCAATAAAGCGACTGGATAAACTGCGAGCGGATGCCAAAATTTGCATAACACAAAAACAACACGTTCGGTTATTTGCATATGGTGACGCAGCGGACAGTTTGTTCAAAATTACTTTGCTCGAAGCTGCGAAGTACAGCAGCTCACAACGAAGACTAGCCTCCCACGCAGTCGTTTTTAGGGGACTCGTATTTCACCTCCTCCCCACTAACGCCTGCTTATCCGAAGCCAACATTCCTTTCCCGCCGCTTAGCCAATAACATTTTACCTACTAAATTCTGGAAGGTTGACCTTAACCTCAGGACGCTTTTCGCGCGATAGTTGCAAAGAGCTCTGATCACCGTGTGCTCTACGTTCAAAATTTCCTGTTGAAATGTTTATCAACTGGCTTGAATTTAAGAATTTGTGAGAGGAAATAGCGATAATATTTTCGTCAATATGCCGATTAGTTACGGAAAGTCGCTTATTTATCAAGCAAGCTTCGCCTTCAGTCTTCGATATCCTCGCCGCTGGCCATGTTGTAGCTGTTGTGTCACCTCTCGTAAATTTGATGAAGGGCAAAGTCAGTTATTTAAGAAGTATTGGCGTATCTTCGGTTAGTCTGAGTGATTTGGAGGAAGGAAACTTTGCCATCAGTAGACCATAGCGTGCAGTGGATCGAGCAAGCTTCTAAATACTAAACTGCATAATTTTACCGTCCGCTTCTCGAATTGGCGCAGTCTATGTCATCGGTGTTTGATAACTTCTGACCGCTTCTCCGGGACTTTTTGGGGTCGCTGTGTGGGCGAATTTCATCTGATTTAATGCGAGACCATGAGAGATCGAGCTTTCTTGTTATACCATGTGTGATAATCCAGTGGATAATTTCACGTCGGTTTACTCTATGTTTGATCGACTGATGAAATACTTCAGATTTCGAACTTGGTCATGTCTAAATTCTTATTCGCTTTTTCAGATTTTGAAAGTCTCTTGTAACACATCGTATTACTCAAAAACAAATCGGCTCCAGCGCTTTGATGCGTTTACAAATTCGCGAGAGAAAGAAGCACGCATAACGATTAATTTTACTTGTCATCGCTGGACAGTTGCTCGATCGTGATTGGCTAGGATGCCCGCAAGCCAAACAATGGGAAAGGAATGTTGGCTTCGGGTAAGCAGGCGTTAGTGGGGAGGAGGTGAAATACGAGTCCCCTAAAAACGACTGCGTGGGAGGCTAAACGAAGACGGATTATATGAGCTATATTTTTCAGAGGCTGTCGAAGATTCAAAATCTTTTGACCATGAAAATCGTCAGAAGCGCATTTCACAGATGATTCATATCTTTCTTTCTCGCCGCGTTACGCTTGATTGAACATATCACTTCACGACTGTTTGTTTACTGTTGTTTTTCGTGAAAAGACATTTGGGTGCTTCTTTTTGTAAGTGAATGAAAGCGAAAATGTTTACACAGCAACCACGAAGAGCCTATGAGTATAAGAGTATTCCTTCTACGGGCGTCTGGATCATTCTCACGTGCGGCGTCGACAAAAGCTGGATCGGATCGGATCACGGATCGGATCACGGATGGGAAAAAAGTAATAAACAAAAGGTATATTACAATGAACATTGGAGAAATGCTGACATACTGTGACATATTGCGTGACATATTGGAGCTCAGGCCCTACTGAAAGTGATTTTCCGCCATGGAAAGTGATTTCCCGACATGTAGCCACCTTCACGGCTGTCACCATAGACGAAAGCAAGCGGAAGGGACGCATTATTTTATCACTTAGTTATAATTTCTTTTTTAATATCATCTCACTCGTTACTTTGTCTATATTTGATATTATTTTAGCAAGGCAAGAGAAAAGACGAAAAACGAGGTGGGGAGTAACGTTTTTTAGATGTGACGTTTAAAGTGTAGTGTATGCGAGCGATTTATTTAGTTAAATCCATGTTGGCTTCCTCTATGAACTCGCTGAGCTCCTCTTTACCTAAATCACAATTATTACACGTCAAACGACTTAAATTCCACGAGTATATGGAACTCACTGATAAACTTAGAGATCGCACAATAATTTTGGCCGTCTAGTTGTGAAATCATCACGTATTTTTCGTATTGTAATATCATAATAATCCTTACAAACCTTTTATACTATAACCACTGTGACCAAAAATATGCTCGTTGATAAATTATTTTATATGGAAAGCGACAAGTATTTTTTTTAGCGGCGCGATTCGCATGATCGCCGACCAGAACGGCGTCAGACGGGTCGAGGACGTGCGTTTCCATTACAGTCTGGAGGCTTTTGTCTGGATGTTTCAATGACGGTCGACCAAAACTTAAGACCATAAATCGAATTTTATTCTACACACTGAGAAAACTCATTTTAAGAAAATGCCTAGCCCTCCGGAGGTTTCCTAAAAGTCGCGCCGCTGAAAAAAATACCTGTCGCTTTCCATATAAAATACAACGAGCATATGTTTGGTCACAGTGGTTATAGTTGCGGAAAAGAAAGGCCCGCAACCCTAATCTTGACAGTGACCAGCGGATTGCGAATTACGCGTGCGCGCCACGTTTATAACAGGAAAACTGAAACCGGAAGTGAAAAATTTGTTCTGCAACTAAAAACGATCAGAATGCGAAAAATGTGTCAATCATAACAGTTTGTCCCATGGGATGCAGGCTTCTGTCACATGGAAGATCAAAGCCAAGCTTCTGTCACCCCGGCTCAAGCTTTCGCGGGAGAAAAATAAAAGCCGGCCCAGCGCTCGTCGAAAGTGCTTTTTTTACTAGGGCTGCCCGCGTCTCGCGCGGCGCCCGGGTCTAAGATTACCGACGGTTCTTTTTCGTCGTCGAGTATCATCCACAAAGCTCACTTCCGGCGTTTCTGCGCAAGCGCTAACTATTTTTAACAGAGTGATGCCTGTTGTCACGTATCGGAAAATGTCGATTCACCTTGTGTCTTTTGAAGTCTGAACAAACAATATGTTAAGAGAAGTGTCTATGCGAATGTTTGCAAGTTCAACGGCGAGAAGAAAGCTTTTAACATAAGTAAACTTAACTCCAGATGGACTGCCGTGTTTCCTCGTGTCTGCCTCAGTAGATTGCGAGTAGTCTCTAATTTTGGCGATGGATTGTGGGGCGGGCGAAAGACACGTGCGCGCTCGAAGTTGCGAGGAGACGCGACGCGAGGGGAGCGCCAAAAATTAGAGACTACAGACAAAGGGAGTTTGACCTTTCACGACCGAGTGATTCGGAAGTGTAAATCTCATATCAACAGCAAGAATGATGCCTGTTGTCACGTATCGGAAAACGTCGATTCACCTTGTGTCTTTGAAGTCTGAACAACTGATATGTTAAGAGAAGTGTCTATACGAATGTTTGCAAGTTTAACAGCGAGAAGAAAGCTTTTAACATGACCAAAATTTAACTCCAGATGGACTGCCGTGTTCCCCGTATCCGCTCCATTGAGATGTACATTTTGTTGAATAACTCAAGTACGGGATATCACACACCCCTGAGACTTTAACAGGTAGTTTATTTACTATTTTCCCTCAATATCTCAATTTCTGGCCTTTAAATTTTGAATGATAAGCGATTAGTTTTTACAAATGTACTAGCGTCACTTGAAACTGTCCAGAAACGTTCCTTTCTTGTGTTTCAAATGACCCTGGATTGACGTATTTGTAAACAGTTTCACTTTCATTAATTTTCTACTCACATTTCACCGAGACTCCATTAACGTTTATGCGAAAAAATCCTACATCGTTCGAAAAGCGTTTCCTTTCTCAAACAATTATCCCTCGAAGTGAAAACAAGTGTGCTTATTTTTTTTTTTTTTTGGAATCAATACACTATTTTTATCACCTTGCATAACGATAAACCTCTGTGGCCTAAAGGTCATTGTTCCTGCCTGGACGCAGCTAACCCGGGTACGATGTCTTTTAGTGGTACTAGATATCACAGGCTTTATTTTTTCTGTTTCTCTTTTTCTTGTTCTTTTAGAAATATTTTTTACAAGTGTTATAATTATTGTTCTCAATGGTTGAGCTGTATTTTAGAGGAATATATGTTGATAGGGGTCTAAAGAAATAGACTCCAACACAAGCTAAACACAATGCGTCCGATGTAAGAAAGACAGACTTCCCTCTATTCTTTTGTTTAGCGCTAAGTTAGGGATACAATACTGTTTTTGCAAGCCCGAGTTTAGGCTAATTGTAGCCTCTTGTTTTCACTAGAACTTGAGCTCGGAATATTCGTTTGAATCGTCAATGAAATGACCTTTTACGGATATTTTCTCCTTTAGCGTCAACAAAAATCTCAGATTACGCCGACCGAGCAGAGCCCGCCCTTAAGGACCCCACGCTTTGCAAAAAGCTCTTCCAAAACTTGAAAAACCCTGACTTCGAAGAGATATAACACTTAATAGCTATCCCACATCAGCAAAAGAACAATCTATTCCTTAACAATCCAGCTTTATCATGTTAAGATTTCAGCGAAATAGAAGAAAACCAGAATTAATTTTTTTGTTTCACCTCGCGTTATGACCAAACTATTCCTGAATATAGATATTACTGTTGTTAATCACCTCACGAGGCCGATGGAGAAGGATTATTTCTCGCTGATATGAATTCGAAAAATGTTCCGTCGGAACAGAAATCAAACTGCCGCACATGCGCAGAAGGGTGTCAAATGCCCTTTAACTCAACGAAGTAGCCACGGTCGCCCGTTGCAACGCGAACACGAACACGAACAACACAAGCCGACGTTTCGGTCAAAAACTCCCAGAATCATTGCCTGAGAGCTAAATCTTGAATGGGAACATCTTCTCCGAACATTCCTTACGTGATTTAGACGAAAAAATGACCTCGGCGGGCTAGAAAAGAGAACGAAACATGACAGAGAGCATAAACAACGCGATAATAATTATTCAACGCATGAGGTTCGGCACGGATACGAAAATAAAGCTTGCTTCTGGATAATTTCACTCTTCAAAGCCAGCAAATGTCCCAAATTACTCTCTTTATCCTTATAAATGTCCTGACTTCCACCTCTGAAAGATTTTGCCTCAATTTTGAGCAAATAAACATTCCTCCGCGACCAGCTTGAATATTTAATTAGCTAACTTGACAAAGCTCTCCAGAGGGGGGATACGACGGAAATTGGTGAGAATCGAAAGTAACGCCAATTTTCTGTCACGCTTTCAATAAGGTGGTCTTTCCGTATCCAATTTCTTTTGCAGACAAGGTATGCATTACTATCTTCTCTGCCCATTCCCAGCATCTTAAACAAAAGCTCTTCAAGTGCATTCAGGCCCGCACTTTCGAACCTGTGGTTACTACTAGTATATAATTATTAAAAGAGCCAAGGGGTTTTGTTAAGATATTATAATACTACAATACGAAAAATACGTGATGATTTCACAACTAGACGGCCAAAATTATTGTGCGATCTCTAAGTTCATCACTGAGTTCCATATACTCGTGGAATTTAAGTCGTTTGGCGTGTAATAATTGCGATTTTTAATAGGTAAAGAGGAGCTGAGTGAGTTCATAGAAGAAGCCAACATGGATTTAAGGCAATTCCCCTGAAAAGGATGTACTATTAAGATTTTTTTCAGACTTGGTACAATTGATAGTCATGCATAGGACATTGAAAAAATGCAATAAAAAGGTGGAGTCCAGTCACCGTGCTTGTTTTAGCCCTGCATACTCGTTGTTCTAAGTGTTTTTACGGAGTTGTGCGAGAAATGTTCGAAGCATTAACAACTGAAGAAAGCTGTTATTATGTAGCAAAAACTATGAATAGTAGTGAAAAGTAGTGCCTAATTGTTTTTCTGGGCTATATTCTTTTAGTATTGCGATTTCAAATTGCCCGATCTTGCAAATAATGTGAGGAAATTGGACCACTTCGTCATCATCTCAAACTCCTTCCTGGCTCCAAACGCAGAGTTTCACCCCAATTATATATAAATAATCCAACTTCTACTATTAAACTTTTTTTCTCCTTAAAAAATGTTTTTCGTGTGCCTATTACAAGAACATTACACCAATAAAAAAGGTGGGTCACCGTGCTCGTTTCTTTACAACACGACAAAAAAGGGAAAATTTCAGCTGAAAAAGCTCAATGTCAACGCAAATTCGCAATGTTTCTAGTGTACGTGCGTACGAGCGCGCACTAAATGACGCCATAAATTATGCGCAGTAAGGATGCGCCATGCAATTTAACTAAATAAATCGCTCGCGTACACTACACTTTAATCGTCACATTTAAAAAACGTTACTCCCCACCTCGTTTTTTGTCTTTTCTCTTGCCCTTGCTAAAATAATATCAAATATAGAAAAAGTAACGAGTGAGATGATATTAAAAAAGAAATTATAACTGAATGATAAAATAATGCGTCCCTTCCGCTTGCTTTCGTCAATGGCGACAGCCGTGAAGGTGACTACATGGCGGGAAATCACTTTCAGTAGGGCCAGAGCTCCAATATGTCACGCAATATGTCACAGTATGTCAGGATTTCTCCATTGTTCATTGTAATATACTTTTTGTTTATAACTTTTTTCCCATCCGTGATCCGATCCGTGATCCGATCCGATCCGATCTGGATTTTGTCGACGCCGGTCTCACATGCCGTCACTTAACGTTCGGAAATAGTTTTCCCAGCACACGAAACACAACAAGCCCGTCTTTTGGTACTAGACCAATGTGATCAACCTAAAAGTGATCGAAAGCTTTCTAAAATCAGATAAATAAACTTTTTAGCTAGAACGGATTAGAGTTATTTTGAACCGATGACTTTACTCACACCGGCACGTCTTTCGCGAGTAGATAACTCGGGGTAACTCCATCGGCTCGATCGGGTGAGAATTTTCTCTGAGCGGATGGTCGGTATTTAACGGATAGGTATACTGCTATTTATTTTATTTTTGGAAAATTTGCTTCAAAAATAGGGTGCGCATTATATACGGTTGCGCATTGTATACACGGGTAAATTTCGAAAACAAAATCTCTCATCAGATATCGCAATACGCGCTACGTTGTAAACTATGGCGTTCCATCCCCGCCAAAATTCAACTTTGTATTTTTCATTGTACTTTCTACATTTTATCCTACATAGAACATTTCAACTTCCATTCTCCACATTCAACATTGTAGTTGTTAGCTTCGACATCCAACATTGGCTTTTCGACGTGCAACTTAAGCGAAGAAGACGTAGTGAAAGCCTTCAACATCCAAGTTCTCGTGTTCGACGTTCAACTTTTCGTATTCGACATCCTAGTTTTTTAATTCAACTTCTTCCGCTGGTTAGCGGTCGGTCAAAACTGTGGGCTCATCGACCCGACTCACTACCCCTAGAGTCAACCGCTCAGTGACTTTCCATTGGAGAAGGTCCAGGAAACACTCTCCACCCCTAGACAGTGGTTTCAAGACGGTTTCTTGGAAAAACAGGATCAACGGATTGATGAATCACCGGATCAAGGACCAGTTCAAAATAAATAATTACATAAATTAATAGACATGCATGTGCTTGATTGTACCCCTGCGTGACTCAACCAAGGTCTCACGTATGCTCAAGTGCGTTGTGTTTAAGAAGAGAAAATTTGGCATAAAAGCGTTTCCGGCTTCAAATGTGAATAAATATTATAAATATAGATATTATAAATATAAAGAATAAAAAGCCATAACACTTTGTGGGCTTTCATCGATAAGAATAAATAGCTTTTTGGAGTAATGCATAAATAGCATTACTTCCCTTTAAATATCATACACGGATTTTAACATCCCACGAGTTCTTTGCCTTCGATGATCTTTAGTTATTTCAGGAGGATACAATTATACCGTATAAATGATATCGTATTTGTCACCATATCGACCCGTGATACATCGATTTTGCCGCAGCTATAACGTTAACTAAAATTTGGACAGGCCAATTTCAATTTTATTCAAAACACCAATTTTGAGATAAGTCCCCAACACCCGTAGAAGCAGTTCTTACTTTAACGAGATTTTTTTTTTAAGAAAATACCTGAGAACTTGCGAGGAAGAGCTGTTATTTTTTTGCCACCGATAAGAACAGCAGGCAGAAAGTTTATTCACACACTTTAGATCACTTCCAATAAAATAAATGATTCTGACGTTTGACCCACTTTTTTCACTGAATTCTCTGTTTCTCGACAGCCTCCACATCGGAACCGCACCAGAGGTTAAGCATGACTCGCTAAAGTAGTTGCGATGATTTCGCTGATCGCATTCGCCTTAAAGTAAACTTGTAAATCACTTTTTTCTGAAAGCCGCAACAATTCCGGTAAAATCTGAGGCATCGAGCTGACTTGATATTCCATCTGTTCGCGAAAATTAAAGTAGTTTTTTAAAAAATCTCCTTTACAAGTTACCGACTCAACTCTGCCATACAAAACTCAAACAGACAACGACGCGAGTCGTAACGTTTGTATACTGAGCTGTAGCTACGTAGTATGAGGCGAACCGAGGCACTTGCCTCAGTAAACATTTTTATTTTACATTACATTTTCCTTCTTTGTGTGTGTGTCTTATGAAGAACAATCTAAGCAGGCTGTGTCAGTAGTTTCACAGAGTCGTAAGCTTTTTTGATTCTCCTGTAACAGGATGTAATATTAAAAGTAATGTTAAATTAATATTAAAGAGGTGTTTGTTCGGTATACTATGCCTCGGTGGCAATTTTCGTATGGCTGCGGCCCAGGAATGTCTGAGTTAAAATCTATGACGTAATTTGTTCGCCTGTACGGTGTTATCCAATTTTCTAGGCCAGAATTTTCTGAAATTCCAAATTTTCTAGCTCTGATCCTTGATCCAGTGACCCTTGATCCGGTGATTCTTTCCAAGAAACCGTCTTGAAACAACACCGTCTAGGAGTGGAGAGTGCCTCCTGGGCCTACTCCAATGGAAAGTCACTGAGCGGTTGACTCTAGGGGTAGTGAGTCGGGTCGATGAGCCCACAGTTTTGACCGACCGCTAACCAGCGGACGAAAGTTGAATTAAAAAACTAGGATGTCGAATACGAAAAGTTGAATGTCGAACACGAGAACTTGGATGTTGAAAGCTTTCACTACGTCTTCTTCGCGTAAGTTACATGTCGAATGTTGGATGTCGAAGCTAACAACTACAATGTTGAATGTTGAGAATGGAAGTTGAAATGTTCTATGTAGGATAAAATGTAGAAAGTACAATGAAAAATACAAAGTTGAATTTTGGCGGGGATGGAACGCCACAGTTAAAACAGCTTGCCTTGCGTGACTCGAGTGACGAAGCTCAACGGCAAACAACTGACAATCGTTTCGTATCCCTTTCTCGTGAAAATGAAAAAACTTCAGCGCTAGCCACATGCAGTCAGTGGCTGTCTATTTTTTCCGTGGAGAGCTATCGGGATGGTTGGGGAATTAGGATATCAGGCGTAAACAATGGAAAATTTGTAATCGATTTCCGATCGGCTCAAGTTCGGCAGGCGCTTTCATGCATTCGGTAAATGGTCGTTAAGAATGTTCTTATTCGTCAAGCACATTCAAAGGACAAACTTTATTGTGTCCTGTATTTCTCTGATATTCGAAAAGCTTTCTGTCACTATTAGGTTGTTCTGACTTAGGTTGTTCTCACTAATTTGTTCATTACAAAAGGCAATCAAAAATTGTTGCGTTCGACGTTAGGAGAACGCTTCGTAATCTTTGGGGATCCTGTGGTCGATGGGATACCTGTGCATGCCAGGCGTGAAGATTCGAGATTTTTGGTTACTTGGACGGGCGATGTTCAAAATCTGCGCCATTTTGAATAATTATTAAGCGCGCGCACGAATTTTAAAGACCCAGTATTGCCCATTATGCACTGCGCGCTGCGTTCACTCGGCGGCCATTTTTGTGATGTTGAAAATTCGGATGATTGCTGTGTAGATTTGAAATCTGTCTTCATCCACCTTGTTACGCTGCCAACCGAGTACTGAGTGTTCTTTTAGAGTGGATAATTTATTCAAGAATATTTCTATTCGTGTTTTGAAAGATATTTTGCGATAGTTTGGCCGTAATTCGGCGAGGTAAATTAGCATTACAAGCAAAACTTCCAGACGATGGACAATCCTGGTCGAGGAAGACCGCGTTTATCGGGTTCTGTCCGACAAATTCGACTTCGATCGTCTGTCTTTCAACTGTGGACTGCTAAAAAGGCATCACTTGGCTTCGAAGGAAGTACAAACAGCGTCTTTGCGGAATTTCTTCTTCATCTTCCTTCACTGGAAAACGTAGTGCCCTCTCAGAGGTAAGCCATCTGTGTGTAAATGGCTCATTTAACTCTCTGTTACAATTATTTTTATGGTTGATGCATTTGTCCTGAATTTGCTTTTGTTGCCTTTAAAGTTTTAGACGACAATGGTGCCGCTGATGGTCCTGTCCTCAGTTCTACTCCTGTGCATCCCAGACCTGGAAAGCGGCGGAGGGTCGATACATCGACCTGGATAACGTGTCCAACTCTCCTGGAGAAAGCTTGTGAGTTTATTTTTGTAGTGTTGCTTCAATTGCAAAATGCCTGGACCTTCAAATAATTTACTTACACTGTATTTACCGTTTTGGCAGTTTAATTTATGATTAAATGAACGTGTTGTACCCGTCCCAGAAAGAAAAGTCCATCCTACAATAAAATTTGATATCTGAATAATAACAGGTGTACTTCTGATTAGTAAAATTTATGAAAAATTTGTCATTTCCTGTGTGGGCGCTCATGTAACCTTGTCCACAGAGAATTATAAATTCACTTGTACAAAAAGAATTATAAGTTTACTTGTCCACAATTAACTATAAGTTCACAAAGAATATTATTATAAGTTCAGTGGACTGTCAGCATCATTCTGACCTGTAGACAATCTGTAAACGTGATTCCACCTTGAGAATGTGTATGCAGTACTATTATTTTGGCTTTTAGCTCGAAGATTGTTGCTATTGCTGTAGTTGTTATTAACGCTTTCATTTGGATATTTTTCATTCCTAGAAACGATGTGACTGGGAGCAGTTCATATTTATGCAGTGCGGCCCCAAGTAAACTATTCAAGCAGACATCCTTGTACATGTATATCCTGCCAACGGTAACAGTTGATTTCTTGCTCTTCAGTACTGGTGAGCTGGAGAATTTTAACAGCATGATGACAAAGTATGCACCCAAGAGGATGCAGTGAAGGTGTTATTCTTCAATTTCATTCTTCTTTTGATAGTAACCAGTATTTAATATCTTTTCTTCTTTATGCACTGTAATATATTAGAATAAAGCAAAACGCAAAGGGAAATTTTCCTTGTAGGTTTAGGTGCTGCCATTAATATTGTAATAAAATGAAATGATAACAATAGCAAGCATAAACTTGAACCACAACATAGATTCAAACTGTCACCAATATTGGACTGACAGATAAGAGCTTTCTTAACATTGTTCCATATCTTCCTTTGTCTTGGAAGGCCATTCAATTAGTGCTACACGAGTATACTGAACCCCTTTTAGTTGAATTATAGTTGTGAATGTGTGTAAGTAAAATAAAAACCTCAAGAGCCTTTATTTATTGCCAACCTGATCTTATAAACTGGTCAGTTTGGTATTTTAAGCCAAATTATGTTATCAGTGAATGAATTTTTTTCTTGTTTATTTCTAGGTACCCTTATTTTGTCATGAGGATTCTACTAGCAGCTATTGACCATAACTTTCACCTCTTCCGGAAGCCCAAACAGAGCCCAGGAGGCAAACTTGTTGGTCATCGCAAGCATTCAAAACGAACTCAACGGTATCATGCAGAGGTGGTCAAGGAAGAAAAGGCATATTACTATTTTCCATATATGGTGGCAAGGATGCTGGAAACCTGAAAAAGGATTCGAAGGCAGTTTCTCTGCCCGTCATGATATTGATGAATTCATCCGAAAACAGATTGCACCAACTCGAGCCATGAAGGTGCCACCCTCAGCAGAAGAGCTGATGAAGGCACCCTCCATATTTGCGATGAAACCCAAAGTGACTGAAAACTTTAAAGATTGAAGTGGATTCAAAATCAAAATATACTATAGAATATTTAACTCTAGGTATCTAGGCCTTCTGGCTGATGATTACTGGATGCATGAGATTGGTTTCTCAGTAATAAGTTATGTTCTTTCAAATTCTATTAGCTTTTCTCCACACACACACACACACACACACACACACACACACACACACACACACACACAAAAGCCAGATGGTCAATTTGAAATTTTGTCAACTATTTAATCAAAACCAAAAGTGGTGTTAGTTGGTCTGTGGGAAGGGTTCATTTTCGATTATGAAAGGTGTATAGGGTTGGAGAAATGTCTTTTAGCATTTAGTGTTACTGCTCTGAACTACTTTTACATAGAAATTTTAACTTCATTACAGTGTAGATGGTGTCATTATTGACTACACAAGGTACATAAGGAGAGTTCTTTGTAAATGCTTACAAACAGATTAACAACTAGAATGAGCAATTGATTGATTGCACCAAATGATATTCTTCAACTAGGGGCTCATATCAAATGAGTAGCCCTTGAATGCAGTGATGCCCCATTCATAGGCTAATCACATGTTATGCTCTTAGTGTAAATACCCTACCCTCGACCTTATCCTGGTTGTAGTTTGGATGAGATCTGTCAAATGGAATCTAACTGTTCCTAACTATTTTGCGTGCTAATATAAATTTTTTTTCATGATACAACAGGAGCTCATTAATAATAAATTTATTTCTCAATAAATAGTTCCTCAAGATTTATTATGAACTGAAACCTCAAAATGATTGAATAGCCGGCCTAAGTAGATAAACATCTTTGGTTACATATTTGGGTTTCACTATTAAAGTTGCTATTGTTCATGTTGCTCTTTAAATACTTCGTCTTTCTCATTTAATCTCTCAACTAATTTCCTCCTCTGTTTTTGTATGATTTTAGCTAAATTCATTGAACTTCGAACGCACTTATTAATCTTTGATTACTACTAGTTTTATCTGATATAAAGAATAGCGTATTCCCGAGCATTGAGACGGCACGAGGGAATGATTTAGACACCCGCTCTAGTAATTCTCGTTTTCTCAAAGACTCTTCGTGGTTGCTGTGTAAAAATTTTCGTTTCCATTCGCTGACACTTTTTGTTTTCACGTATTCGAATGCTAAATAAAGGTAAACAAATGTTCATGGTGGCATATGTTCAATCAAGCGTAACGCGGTGAGAAATAAGGATATCCTGTGAAATGCGCCTGCGACAATTTTCAGTTGTCAATAGATTTTGAATCTTCGACAGCCTCTGCAAAATATACCTCACTCTTCGTTCTGAGCAGCTGTACTTCGAGCAAAATAATTTTGAACAAACTTTGGCTCACAAAATGTACGTTTCGTTACCATATGCAAATAAGAGGATATTTTGTTTCGTCTGTATGCAAATGTTAGGCGTCTGCTCACAGAATATCTGGCCGGTTTTTCACTGTTTTTCCAGCCAGTTTATCGGCGGTAATTTAAAAGCAGCTGTGATAGGTTATTTGCTTGTTTATTATGACAACGGCATGGACAACAGCCTTTCGAGATCTTGTTTACCGGTTTTTTATCCTTTGTTAAGGACATGCGTATGCAAATTAGGGAAGCGATCAAGAAACAAAAGGTTCCGTGTATAATAGCGTAAAAGCTCTATTAAGCCCCCCCCCTCTCTATTAACCCCCCCCCCCCCTCGCTAATAAGCCCCCCGTTTGGAAGTCATTTTTTGTAATAAGTCCCCCCCTCTCTAATAACCCCCTCCCCCCCTTTTTGGGACATGAGAATTTGGAATGAGCCCCTCCTATTCCCTCTTACTTCATGCAGCCCAGTTGGTTTACTTTTAACCAATTATACACTCAAACACATAATACTGTTTGTTGCTCTTTATTAAATAACAAGAGGCTACAATTAGCCTAAACCTGGGCTTGCAAAAAGCAGTATTGTATCCCTAACTTAGTGCTAAACAAAAGAATAGAGGGAAGTCTGACTTTCTTACATCGGACGCATTGTGTTTAGCTTGTGTTGGAGTCTATTTCTTTAGACCCCTATCAACATATATTCCTCTAAAATACAGCTCAACCACTGAGCACAATAATTATAACACTTGTAAAAAATATTTCTAAAAGAACAAGAAAAAGAGAAACAGAAAAAATAAAGCCCGTGATATATACCACTAAAAGACATCGAACCCGGGTTAGCTGCGTCACAGGCAGGAACAATGACCTTTAGGCCACAGAGGTTTATTGTTATGCAAGATGATAAAAATAGTGTATTGATTCAAAAAAAAAAAAAAAAAAAAAAACTAAGCACACTTGTTTTCGCTTCGATGGATAATTGTTTGAGAAAGGAAACGCTTATCGAACGATGTTGGATTTTTTCGCATAAATGTGAATGGAGTCCCGGTGAAATGTGAGTAGAAAATTAATTAGCAGAGTGAAACTGTTT
>JAEMWC010000097.1:435000-442500 GCA_016490735.1 Pachyseris speciosa
TAAGTCAACCATGTTTGAATCGTCTGTTTTTGTTGACCAGATACCTTTTTGAATATTTATCCAATGACGCATATCTCCAATTTGTTGTAGGGTATACTTTGATCGATCAATCTGCCAGTATCCTTCTGGTAGTTCAAACTGTTGTTTAGTTGAGACAGTGTTTAAATTAAGTTCTGCTAAATACATCCACTCTTCTCTTTCGCCGGTATCACTTTCGTGATCATCAATGTCATTAGTGGGAGAGTTGAAAACACTGACCCCCGCTCCGTGGACTACCCACTGACCCCCACTCCGTGGACTACCCCACGGAGTACTCCACGGACTACCCTATGGACTACTCCGCGGACTACCCCTCTTATGGTAAAGCAAAAATTACTTTTAGGCTGAAAAAAAGATACAAAAGACGTACTTGGGTCAGTCGCCATCTTGGTTACCACCATTTACTTGGCGGGTTTACCTAAAAGCTGGAATCCTGAATTCGGAGTCCGGAATCCGGAATCTGGACTCAACTGGAAGGAACAAACCAAGTCCCAGATTAAGACTCCACTCCTGTCACCTACCTACTCCTGTAAGACATCTATCGTCGTCTTCGGTTCTTTTATTCCTCTTATTAATTTCATGCATTATTTATTTTAGTGCTATTTTAATTCTTTGTGCTCATGATGTTTTTTTTAAAGAAATTATTGTTTCCATGTTCCGAATATGACCATCAGTTATCAAACATACTGTTGATACTGAATACAGTGGCGAATGCTAAGAGTCATGCATTCGGGTGCACATTTTGTGCCGCTAAAAGTAGTTGTTTGAATAGTTGACAACCTGTCATTCGTATATAAGCAGAAACGAATAAATTTACCTTAAAAAGCGAAACTAAGTATTCTTACTTGTTTCAATAACGAGCAACCTTTTTGCAAAACGAGCAACTTTTTGAAAACGTCAACCAATTTTCGAGCAACTTTTAGCAAAATTTCGATCACCTTTTTGATCATTTACTGGCACTGAACTTGTGGACGACCGTTCCGGTGGTACTCAATGTCCAAGATAAATCTCCCCATGAAGCTTTGTGCCTGTCATCATCATCCCTTTATGTCAATAATTTAAAGATTACTATTTAGAGAAATACACAACCCGCATGTAGCAAAGCTAATCGATGGGGGTTATGTAACTTACGATCAAATTCGATCAAAACGCTACCACTCGAATACATCTCTCGCTCCTAGCTTGTTCGGGGTACGAGGATCTTTGATCATAAGGCAATCAACCTGTGAATGTTACAGAGAAAATGAAAAGAAAAAAACTATAACATCCTACTTTTATTTACATTATTGTGTAGCCAAACAACTTGCCTAGTAGCTGAATTACGTGTTTCATATAAGATGGCGCCAGCCGAGTTACCTACGGTATATACAAAACAGGAGAATTTTGATGTCAACTTATGATATAGGCGAAACACAGTGATGGTAGTAGAGTTTGATCATTTGCAGAAACATTTGGTTTCAAATATTGTCCTCAATCTGAGCTCTTTCTGATTTTCTAGATTCCGGATTCCGGATTCCGGATTCCGGATTCCGGATTCCGGATTCCGGATTCTATCTTTTAGGTAAACCCGCCAAGTAAAATGGCGGTAACCAAAATGGCGACTTACGCAAGTACGTCTCTTCAATCTTGTATCTTTTTTTCAACCTAAAAGTAATTTTTGCTTTACCATAAGAGGGGTAGTCCGCGGAGAAGTCCATAGGGTAGTCCGTGGAGTACTCCGTTGGGTAGTCCACGGAGTGAGGGTCAGTAGGTAGTCCACGGAGCGGGGGTCAGGTCAGTGTTTTCAACTCTCCCGTCATTAGTTACCTGTTCAGCATACTGTCATATTGAATCAAATTGCAACAACCAGTTTGGTACCAACTGTTTTGCTTCAGTAGTGGTCAGAAACTGATGCCAGGTTATCAATATAAACCAAATCACAACCCTATTTGTTCCCCCAAGCATTTTCAACAGAATGAAGCCAAGGTTTATATTTCAGCAGCTGATATTTACAGTATATACCATAAGAAGGACTTTTGGGGTTTGATGAATAAATTGGATACGTCCTTATCACAACACAAGTATTTTTTTTCGCAATTCCTAATTTTCCTTTGCAGAAGGAAGAAGCAAACTGCAAGAAGTTTAAGCTTGATATACCAGGAAAATCACTTTCACTAGAGTCTCGCTTGGCATATAAATCAAGTAAAGATGGTTCAGTATGAAGCATATTGCTTTGCACTGTAATGTTTCGAGAACCCTCTAAGGAAGCTGAAATTACTTGGAATGATGAACTTAACAGTTTTATTGAAAGGATTTGGTGCATTACTTCTTGTACACCCATGTCTCTTTGGCCAATTGCTCTCATCAATTTTTTGATGACCCTATGAGAAGTACTGTCATTGGGAATTTCATTCAGCACAGACATATAAACATCCCTAGCAACAGATGACATCTTTTCACTCTTAGATGCATAATTATTTTGAAATATACTCTAAGCAGGAATGGTAATCTATTATGACTTGAATGTCACAATTTGCTCTCCATCCCTGTAACTGCAGATGTTGATGATTGTTTAGACGAGTGTCATTTCGTTTTGTGATGACTTTAAATTTATAATGCAGTGAACCATTTTTTGTGTGAATTTCTTCATATTCCAAGTGAGTATTGGCACAACAATCTTTAGGGTAATAAAACCTACAGGCATAATTGTAATTTTGTCCTTTCTTATGGAGACAGTAAGCAGTTGAACATTGTGTATGCCTTTGAACTGAATTCAAAAGATCTTCGTAATCTTTTTCCCAATTTTTCTTTTGAATGTCTACAAAATTTTGGGTCGGTACAAAACGTGGACCCCCCTTCTGGACCCCCATCTGGACCCCCATCTGGACCCCTTCTGGACCCCCTTCTGGACCCCTCGATTTTTCTGTTGAAAAATAATAAAATGATACTTAACAGTCTTCGCTTTGGATTTCAACTTCGGCCGGTTCGTTGATAGTTACAGACAGTATTACAGTAATCGCGAACATTACCACAGCCAGTTGCCATTTTCATCCCGAGAAAGACTTGCTTTGAATTTCGCTGAATTTGCGTTGCTGACTTTTGTTGTTGTTACCAAATACTTTACAATTTTCTCGCAAAGGTAAGATAAAAGTTAAATATGCAAATTACTGTTCGGCTTTCAACTGGGTTTCGAAGAATGTGAACCGAGCTCAAAAACTATCTTTTTTTTCTGTTTGGATTAGAATAAGCAATGCTAGTTAATGTTATCACTGCAGTAAAAAGGTGAGCAATGTTTTCTTCCACGCTGGCAAAATATAGTCGAAAGCTTGCTTTGAAAATCCGCTGAATGATGATGGAATGAAATATGATTACTCTGGTTCCCTAGCACGTGACATAAATCTGCCACCGATAATAATTTTCACATTCTCCGAAAGCCAGTTGAAAGCTGAACAGTAATTTGCATATTCAACGTTAATCTAACCTTTGCGAGAAAATTGTAAAGTATTTGGTAACAACAACAAAAGTCAGCAACGCAAATTCAGCGAAATTCAAAGCAAGTCTTTCTCGGGATGAAAATGGCAACTGGCTGTGGTAATGTTCGCGATTACTGTAATACTGTCTGTAACTATCAACGAACCGGCCGAAGTTGAAATCCAAAGCGAAGACTGTTAAATATCATTTTATTATTTTTCAACAGAAAAATCGAGAGGTCCAGAGGGGGGTCCAGAAGGGGTCCAGATGGGGTCCAGATGGGGGTCCAGATGGGGGTCCAGAAGGGGGGTCCACGTTTTGTACCGACCCTACATATTTGCATATAATACTTTCTGCTTCTTGGCCTTCTTTTATTATTTTCTGTTTTTGTAGTAAAGCTTCCTGGGTTAATTTTGTGTCATTATTTCCGTTAAGTAACTTTGCTGCAATGTGGCCACTGACTGCTTTTTGGGAAAGGTCACATAAACCTGGGTCACTTAATTGAGTTTTCCTACCCCGTGACAATGGATAGACCCTCTCTGAACAGCATACTCATATCTAAACCAATGCCATGTTGCACCAAGAGTGTCCTTCAGCCAATATTTAACAAACTTTTCTGTGTGCTCAGTGAACAACCAGTCAAGTATATGGGGGTTATTAATAACATTTTCTCTTCGTTGACTATCAGTCAATTCATCTGAGGTGAATAGATGATGAAATTCAGGCCAATGGAAATCTGCACATGATAAAGTCCAAAATATTGTTGGTGCTCCATTCTGCTGAATGATTGCTTTTAAGTTATCTCTTGCTTGGTTCCAGTAAGCATTAGTGCCAGTTACATTTTTTGCATAATGCATTAATTTTGACATGAGAGAATCATATGAGTTTGACTGCAGCATCTGTTTTAAATCCTCTAAAGTCAAATTAGCCTCAGACGGATTTTGCTTTAAGAAGAAACTACCTTGACCTAAGATTCGTCGTCGGTACAACATATTGTAGGCCCAGTATGCAAACCTTGGATGGGAGGCAAATCTGTAAACCCATTTTCCATCAATGTTTTCCCCAAATTTAATTAAATGTTTTAATTTGGTTGGTTTGACTGCCATTTAAGTCTCTGTTGGTTTTAAATGTACTGTCTCTTGGTTTACGCTTTAAATTATCTTCTTCTGGTTTCTCAGTGGTGACAGAAGAAGCACTTTGACTCCCTTTGCTTTCTACACGATTATTTTGGTAATCATTTTTAATGGCAACTTTTTCTGGCATCTTGCTACAATCTCTAGGTGGCATTTCAATTTTACCACTACAACTACTTTGATCATTTAATTCAAAAACTGCAAAAAAACACCCGATAGGAATTTGCCTCTGCATTGCCTCCAAGGTAGGAAATGTTTTTACAGTTTGAACAAGATCGTCAAAGAAAAGCCATTCAATATTTTGTCCTCACTTTGAATGGCACGTGTAAAATCAGATTGGTGACAACGAACTAAACCTTTCAAATTGTACCAAGATTTGCCAACTTCAATCTTGTCATACATTACTAAGCCAGTCATTGTTTCAGGAGAGAACTCAATAAAAAGTAATCTGGAATTAACTACAGATGTTGCCATTGGTTCCTTTGTTAAAGATTTACAAAAACCACATCTTAATTTTCCAGGACGAGTATGAGTGCTTGAGACACAGTAAGGCCATGAAATTTGGTCATACCCAAACTTTTTTAATTCAGACTGTGATATATAAGTAAGGAATATTCTACTGTTCAAACTGACATTTTTGTTACAAGTTGAACAATAGGCTTCAAACAGTCTTTGTGTTGCAAAAAGACTGACTTCTTTTGGACCAAGATTTCCAAAAGGCTTCTCTTCAAAAATTTGGCTAAAAGAGGCATTACAATCCCTTGCTTGAAATGTACTACACCGTTCTCTCAAATACAACCAAACAAGTTCTCGAATAGCTGGTAGGCAGCTAGAATTTCCACGGATACTTCACAAATTAATGTGATCAAGTAAGCTGAAGCCACTCAAAAGGCACTAAGGCCACAAGGTAGCGGGCATTACCCCTTAAATCTACCAAAGCAAAGATTGAGCCCAGGCATTAGCAGCCATGAACAGCTATTTCGGCCTTTCAGTTAGGCCTCATCAGCATTGCATAACTAATGCTCAGGCTCAAGTACCCACATATCAATAAAACAAGCAATGAAAACGTAAAGCTTGTGGGATGTGGCTGGAGTGACAAGGATACTTCACAAATTAATGTGATCAAGTAAGCTGAAGCCACTCAAAAGTGCCTTTTGAGTGGCTTCAGCTTACTTGATCACATTAATTTGTGAAGTATGTCATCATGTATGTTATGCTGATGAGGCCTAACAAGTTGGGATAACTGTTGATTGGCCCACATAGCAGCATCTTCACCCACCAAGTTGTCAGCATGACAAAAGGTGACGAGAATCAAGCGGATGAGAATTCTCGTTTTAGTTCTTAACGAAAACTATCGTTTGGGGGTCCTAACTGACAGCCAGCGTGAGGGCCTCTTGCGCTTGCTGTACAAAAAGGATGATAGGCGATTGCCGAAAATTTGGCGTCCAATATCTCTCCTAAACACAGATTATAAACTGGCATCCAGGGTAATCACAGAGCGTTTGAAACCGGTGATGAGTTCTATTGTTCATCACGATCAAACGTGCGGCGTAGTGGGAAGATCGATTTATTCTAACTTACAGTTAATCCGTGATACACTCGATATGATTGACAAAACTGATGAAACTGGCATTCTTGTTACGCTAGACCAGGAAAAAGCTTTTGATCGCGTTGACCATGGTTTTCTTATGCGCACTCTTTCTAAATTTGGTTTTGGTCCTTCCTTTTGTCGCTGGGTGCGTCTCTTTTATAGTGATGTCTTTTCACGTATTATCTGTAATGGCAATCTCACTAACGCCGTTTTCCTTGAGAGGGGAGTGAGGCAGGGTTGTCCCCTGTCTCCCCTTCTTTATGTCTTGGTATCGGAGGTTTTGTCAACTCAAATCAGGAAATGTAAGCAAATCGAGTGCTTCCCGCTTCCCGGAGCTGGGGGTCTTCAATTTAAAATCTCCCAGTACGCCGATGATGCCACTAATTTTGTTAAAAGCGAGCTTTCTCTCTGTCATCTTTTGCGTGTTGTACATAAGTATGAACTAGGCTCAGGCGCCAAGCTCAATTCCTCCAAGTCAGAGGCTATGTGGCTTGGGCGGTGGAGAACGAATGGCGCCTCTCCCTTCGGTTTAAATTGGGTATCGAAAATGAATATGTTAGGGGTTTATTTTTCAAATGGCCTAGTATCTGTCGAGTCGGATAACTGGAAATCGAAGCTTGACAAACTAGAAACCGTCCTAAATTTATGGAAACAGAGAGAGCTGTCTTTTTCAGGCCATGCAATGATTGTTAATATACTTGGCGCTAGCCGGTTTTGGCACGTGGCCAAAATTATCGCGCCTGCCAATTGGATTTGTGATCGTTTTCATCGTCTCGTATGGTCTTTTGTGTGGAAAGGTAAAACGGAGAGCGTCAGTCGGCAGCGTTGCTGCGTGCCTATCGAACTTGGTGTTTTAAACGTTGTTGACTTTTGTTCTAAATGTGTTAGTCTTCGTCTGTCTTGTTTTTGTAGTCTCCGCGATAATTTTGGTGGCCACAAATGGCATTATATGGCCCGTTATTTTATCGGGAATCGCCTAGCTAGACTTGACGCGCGATTTGCTTTTCCTTCGAATCTGGTTCCGTCTTCATCGGAGCCTTCTCTTTTTTACCGTAGATGTCTAAACATTTTCCAGCAGGTATTTGATAAGTATGGTGCGTTACCTGACGATCTTTCTTGTAAGGAAATTTATTTGCTTTTATTTGATCGCCTAGGTGTGCAGGCTTGTGGAGGTCTGTTGTGGGCCGTCCCATAGAGCGGTGGACCTCGGTTTGGCGCAAATTGCGCCTTAAGTTAATTGAAAACCGCAAAAATGATGTCTTATGGCTTCTCTTGCATAATGCAGTT
>JAEMWC010000097.1:447500-485000 GCA_016490735.1 Pachyseris speciosa
TCCACTTTGTAGTTTAAATTCATGTTTTCTCTATAATGTTTCTCAAAGTAAACTAGTTCACTGTCTGTAACATACGCTCTACCGATTTTTTTTGGTACTAAACTTGACGTCTTTTTTATTTCTGAACAATTTTTTGGGATTGCTGATATATATTCCGTCCGTGTTATAACCGTAAAGTACACTATCTTCACCATGACATGCTTCTATCAGATGTAGACATTTCAATATAGCTTCAGATACGACAAATCGGTTAATGCTTGTATGGTCTGAGAATATACGATCGATTTTTTGTTCTTTCACAAGATAAATATCATTGTGATGATCAATTGTAACATTTTTACCTTCAGCCATTGCAGACGTCCAACAACACATTGCTGTTTCATAGTCTGTACAAGTGAACCCATGATTTGTTTTATTGTATTTTCGTCCAAGTTCTCCAATAAAACTGTTTGCTAATTTCTTTGCTTCACCCTCTGGAAAATTATCGAAAATGTATTTGATGAACCCACTAAACGTGTCTGGTTTAAGAGCTTTTTTTGTAACTATTTCATGTTTGATTTGACTTATTGGCATATACAGAAAATCAACAAGGTATGATACTAGATTAGAGCTGTAAAAACCGACTTCAATTTTAATGGGGTTACTATAGAAATTAATTACTGTTTCATCGATATAAATTCACCACATAGACTCAGGTCGCTCTTACATTTAAATGGCTCGATGATATCATGAATGCTGTAAATAGGAATTTCGTGATTATTGTTTAATAAGATACTTGGATAGCACTTGGCAATATCAATACTGACGACGTCTTCTGGTATATCATTTGTTGTACACCATTGTAATGCTTTTGGGTAATATTCATCAAGTATTTGTCGTGTATTTACATTATAAGATGATTCGGAAATGTTTCCATTTAATTGCTTGAATAAACTTGTTGCGATACTTGTATAGCTTTGATTTGACCATTTGAAATCATGTGTTTTGTACATTCTAAATAGTTTATCACAGATAGTTTTTCTCGTATCACATTCTTCGTTTAAGAGGTACATGTTCTTTTTGTGATCGATGACACCATCTAGAATGCCATTATTGTTCCAATGCAAGTATTCAACGTAATAATTACCATTCCTGCTATACAAATCAATGGCTTCTTTCATCTTTGTTTTTTCAGGGAGGATGACAATATGATTTTCTTTGTCTAGACTGCATATTTCGTTAACATTGTTAATTTTTGTAACGTTCTCGTGTCTTCTAGTCCATTTTAGTTCGGTCATGTGCTGTAATAAGTCATGGCACCCCCCTTGATTAGCCTTGTTTGCTACAATTTTCAATTTTTCATCTGTGATTGGATAACAATGATGATCCTTAACAATGTATACAAGGGATATATTTGAGCAGTGTTTACTATGCGTGATAAATTTTTTGTACCTGGAATCAAAAGCATGGATTGATATATTATCATGACAATCTCTTGCCCAATTAATCAGCTCTTCGGTACTGATCATTTCGCCTTAGGTACGTACTCGTATATCTCGGTTTTCAACTTGTCATAGGTGTATGTTTTAAACCCCCGTTGACCTCGAACTTGATCCCACACATAGTCCACGACACATGTATTCACATCGTAACTTTTAATGGGTCGTTGTTTGTTTAACAAGTATGATTCAAGTTTCAGTTTACCCATCTTATGGTGTTTGAAATGCTTCTTATCAAGTGTAATAATCTTACAACCGATAGCCGATATAAACTCGTCGGATAGTACATTAAAAATTCTTCAATAATAAATACATTGCAAGTTTATAAACGTTATCCTTGATCATATATTTGGGTTTTTCGACTGTAAATGGACCATAGCTTTTTGTTACCATATCATAGAATTTTACTGATTTTAACATTTTCTTTCTTGAAATATTGAATTCGTCTACATCGTTTTTTTTTCTGATGATCTTAAATATGGAACAGATACAATGACATCCAGAATCATTGAAACTCTCTTTCACCTGGTATAATATTTAGTCTTTTTTCAAACAAATCAATGAAACTCATTTTGGCTTTATTTTTGTCTGAACTCCTTTTTATCTCATCCTTGCCGAAATCATTTAATGTTGTATATATCATCGGATATTCATTTATTTTTGACTGATTAGACATCAGATTTTTGTACCTGTTGTCGATATTAATTAATTGTTCATCAATATCTTTCCCTTTGTTTGTTGCTTTAATCATTGTTTTTTTAAATGGATCATTTGTATTGACTTTCCCAATAGAGTCAGGAAATGGGTTGTCGTCGAACAGATTTTCGTGATTATAAACCACCTTATTTGGCCTCGGTTTATTTACAATAGGCTTTTCTTGCTTCAATAGCATTTTGATTAGTTGAGATTTGGACAATTTCTTAAGATCTTTCTTATTCATTTTACTTGTCATTATAATATAAAAGATTATATTTTTAAGTATATTATATTCTATATTTTTTCTTTTAAATGATTTTTAAATGATTTATTTATTATTGAGATTCAATTGGTGTTTTTTTGTCTTAATGTGATTCCATTTTCCAGCAAGTGTGTAGTTTCGTCCTGTCTTACAAATATCGCAATACCATTCTTTATTAAGCATGCATTTCGTCTTATGTTTCTTTAATTCCTTAGCAGTATAAATCTTTGGTCTACCTGGTTTTCTCTTGATATTTTGATTTTCCTTATGTTTCTTTGGTCTACCTCGACCTCTCTTAATATTTTGATTTTCCATATCTTTCTTTGATTCCTCAGCATTGTGAATCTTTTTGGTCTACCTCGACCTCTCTTAATATTTTGATTTTCCATATATAATATTATGCTATATATTTTTAAATAATTGATGGTGCGTTTTAAATAGCCAGAAACAATCATATTTTTGGCTATGGATTGCAAAGAACAGTATATACTGAAACGTTTTATTACATATATGTTAGATAATTCATGTTTAAATCATCTCACATATCCTTTAAATCCCTGAATGGTATCCAGCTATTGAAATCATCACTATATCCCTTTCACTTTACTAAAGCTTGTTTCTTCTTGTAATCCCTCCGAATGACTTTATCAATACGGAAAACATTCTGTTTGGCTTTTAATAATTCAGGTTCATAAAAACTCCCTTCAATATCTTCACCTCTGAGATCTTTTAGTTTGTATGTGATTGGATTAGTGTATTGGATCTTATCTATTATGAATAATTCTTCTGTCCAATTTGGTGTATAACCCTTGTCGAACACATTCCGTGTATACTTGGATATTCGTACCTTGTCACCAACCTTAAATTTTGGTTTAGATGTTACTTGCTTTGTGTCACCATACAAATTGAAATAGACCTCACCCTCATTCTTATTTTTGCTTGCTTCTTCAGGTGTCATCTTTATGCTTGAATGTTTTGTATTATTGTATTCTTTCACTAATTTTGGTAACATATCGAGATACATTGTATTGCCTTGAATTGTGAACTGTTTCCACATTTTGGACTTCATTGTTCGATTCCACCTTTCAACCACTGAGGACTTTTCTTCATTCTCGGTGGAGTACATATGTATCTCATTTTTCTCTAGCAAGTCCTTCAAGTGTTTGTTGTAAAACTCTTTACCTTTATCAACCCATAGATATTGTGGGCTTCTACCTTCATTGAATATTGTTTGAAATGCTTCAGTTACGGTTTCACCCTTTTTATGCTTCAGAGGAACAATCCAACCATATTTACTCAAAACATCGATAACCATCAAAAGATATTTATAACCTTTATTCCATTTGCTGAATTTTTACATTTCAACAAGATCAGCAGCCCATATTTCATCAATTTTATTTACAATCACACGCCGTCGAGTAAAATTGCGTTTTATGGGTGTATGTAATTCATCTGCTAATTTTTCTTGCCAGTTTTCTTCACTCGACGGCTTTTTCCGTTCTTTTGCTTTTTAACACCCAAACCTAGTTTCTCCTTTGTTGCAATTGCATTACGAGCCAACATATGTCCCCATTGTCTATCTTTCCATGGAATGGCATCAAGAGCAGCAACCATTTTTCGGTCTGCTTTATTCTTGCATTTCCTATCATCTTTACAAATGGAGTAATCAACATCATGTTGCATGGCAACAGCATCTGTCTTACCGGTTGGCTGCTGATATATCTCAATTATTTCACCAGTTGTTGGGTTGTATTTAAGCTGCTCATCAAGAGGATTGTATGGACCTGTGTAATTATGGCCTGGCAAAGTCCAACCTGATTTTGGTTTAGGAAGCTTACCAATAGCTTTATGAATATCAATAGCACCGCCGTAATCCAATCCCTTGATATCGGTTTTATGCAATTGTTTTCCGTCTTTACGTTTTGGTCTAATTTTTGTTGATAATTGTACCAAACCCTCTTTACCAACTTTACTTATAAGCGGTTTAACTTGATCTAGAGCAAAATCGATGGCTTTTTGCTGTAGCTTTGGGTTTATCATTGCCTCGGATGCATAATATCTACCAGCCTCAAGACCCTTCTTTGCTAGAAAAGGGACACCATGATGAAGAAAACCCTCAAGAGCTGTATCTGCTATTGAACTTAATATGCCCGCCCCTTCAGACGGGCCAATCAGTTTCCCTGGTTCTTAACGAATTTAGTCTTTGTGATTCCACATTCAGCACAAACATATTTAAGCATCAATCGATTATTTTTTTGTCTTTTCAAACCTTTCACTACCTGGTACACATTCAGTGTTTTTTTCTGTCTGATACAATATGATTTCGTCATTATATAAGTAAGTTAGATATTTTCGAAGTAGTCTATGATGAATCTGTGATTGACACTCGAATCTGCTGAACTGAATTTGGAATTATGTATTGTATTTAGAATTGATCTACCTTTTTGTCTCTCGAGAAGATAGTACAAACACCAATATCCACACAACATAGAATCACGCTCTTGTATCTCATCTCCAGAGTATTCGAGTTGTTTTCTACTTGTAGCCATATATTTTTGAGCTTCTGTTGGCATCATCAGTCCGAAAGAGTCGAAGTATTCACAGTATGTGTCCATATTCCGATAACATACCCAATGAGTGCCAGGTCCAATCCGGATGTCAAGATTGACTATTCCACATTCTTTGTTTTTGATTTGTCTTGGCAAAGCATCCCGACTAAAAACTCCTCTAAAATGTTTGATGTTAAGTTGTTTTACCCAATTCAATAAATCAAAGTTGGATAATGCTTTATTAATGAATTTTTGTCTTAAAGAATTGTTCCAAGTATAGGGATTGAATTGAAAGGACTGTTTTTGCCTAACAGAAGACCTTTTCCTTTGACTTTCTTTCTTTTTTTTTAGTTTTTTTTTTTCAATCCAAAACCGATCGGGTTTTCGCTCCACGAACCAATAAAAGGCGGTGATTGATATGGTATTAAAGCATGAGATCCACCATCGTTTTTCATTATCATGACATTTGGAACATGCACAGGTATTGATCGTCTCGGACGACTTTTTTCAACATGTAAACCTTTTCCAGTCAAGGCTTTCAGAAGCAGAGGAACTCCAATACTCGCTAAAAGTGTTCCAAGAAGACCACCAGACTGAGTTTTTGTTGGTTTGATAACAAGTTCTACACCAGACTGCAGAGCATCGACAATATCTTCTTTCTGTTTTTTAGTCAACATACTTTTGTAAGCTATCAACTGATTGATCTTGCTTTGAGGTATAAGAAAACCTCCCTTTTGTTTGTTCCCAAACAGTTTATCAATTCCAAGACTTCCAAGAGCTGAAATAGCACCTGTTGCCCATGCTGGAGCTGCTTTTGATACAGCTGTAGTTGCATATGGTAATAGTTTTGTTCCAAGAGAAAAAAGACTTGTCCAAAGAGAACCACCATGTACTACAGCTTTTCTGATCTGTGTTTTTGATATCTTGATGTCTGATCCTTTGTTCATATTTTTGGCTTTAATCAGTTTGTTGATCTGTGTCTTTGTCAACATAAGTTGATCATTACCAAACAATTCTTCATTTGATAATCTAATTGTTACAGCTGAATTTGTTCTATAAGCTTTTGCAAGCTTTTCTTTCTGACCCAGTGAAAGTGTCACTCCATGAGGATGATAAGTAGTCATATAATATATCATTAGATAAATTGTATTTATTTACATTGATCTCAGGATCAATTTTCCATCAGTCTTTCTCATCTCAACATCCTGTTCATAGAGGACTAGTGCATATACACTATAATCTGCGTTTGTTCCACCACTCAAAGTGTATTTGAAAGTTAGTTTTCTCATCCCATCCCGAATATCCTGTTTCTGTTTTGTTAGATCGAATACCCTTGATGGTTCAGTTGATGGTTTATAGTGAACATCAGGGTAATCAATTCCATTGCCTACCTCAAGATGACAACTCGTCATTGTTCGGTTATTTGTAACTGAAAATGTGTTATACAAGAATTTATTAGCTGTCTGAGATTCATCACTTGCGTCGTTGATTATGAAAACAAATACATGCCTCGGTTTGTTTATTCCTGTTGTAATACGGAAATTAGCTGTCTGTTGTCTTGTTGAGTTACCCCTCTCAACCATTTCTTTAAGATAAGTCCATGTTCTTGTATCAAGATATCTGCTCATATATAATGACTTTCCATCTGCATTAAAAACAATACGAGGGACAATTAACTGAAATTTGGTGAGTACTACACGACAATTATCAACAGCCTGCCAAATTAAATTAGCATCACTTTCAAGTGTTAGGTTCAGCTCTATTTTCGAGTTAGGTAAGCGTTCGCTGTAAAGGCTCTTGAAAAATCCATATCTATTCAATGGTATTTCTGCATTCACAACACCATTTGCACCATTCAACAACAGTTTACGAGATGCAAATCCTTTGTTAAAATTAGCTTGAGCTGATCTATCTTCAGCATGTCTGTTAGTGTCAAGATAAAAAAACTCATTTGTCCTTTGAGATGAAGCATAACCCTTGGAATACTGAAGCAAGTTTTTGATGTTTGTCGCTTGGTTAGCATCTCTACATTCATACACGTCAATACCATTCATTTTTACATTTATGTTCTTGATAAGAGAGAGAGCGGAATTTACCATACCGTTTCGATCATCAGCAGCTATATCAGCTCCATCTGCAAGCTTCTTTACTATGAAATCAACATTTAAACGAGCATTGAACCAATCGAATGGTGTAGTTTCTCCGCTGTTATCAACAACGAAACGATAACCAGTTTTCTTCTGATGAGCATTGTTTGCAACTGCAGAAATCAATGCCGTCTCAAGTTCAAAGACTACATCTTCATATCGTTCAATATATTTTGAGTCACGATAGTTTGTCATATACAATTAGTTTAGATAAAATTCCTTTCCACCTTAGAGAAGCCGACTGAGTCTTTCATTCACTTCATAATCAGTTAATGTTTTCTGTTCTGATTTTTTTGGTTCAGTCTGTTTTTTTGGATTTGTCATTCTTTTTTTACTTAAAAGTTCTATTATTTTGTCACCAGCTTTTTTACCAGCATATTCACCAATTGTTGTAGCGGTTTTTTCAACTGCTTTTTTTCCAACTGCTTTGAAAATGTCTGTCAGACCTTCACCATCAAGTTGTTTTTTTTTCATCCGAATCTTTCTCACTATATTTTTTATATTCAAACCGTTTCATATATTATATGATTGTATTAAATTGGTGTTGCTCTTAAAAAGATTTCTATATACCAGTCGATACCATTCAAATCAACTGGAGCTCCAGAAGAATCGGTGACATAAAAATGTATTGAACTGATTGTATGGGTTGAAACTAGATTATATGTAAGAAAACGAGGTTTATGAGTAAAGGGTAAAGATCTGACTAGATTGCTAACTGGAATAACAGCACTAGTACTGGTGCTTTGCCCGTTAACGATACTGTCAATGACGTTATCACAGTTAATATAAATTTCGTCTACTCCTCTCGTTATATCAGGTAGATTTGTTCCATACTCTGTTTGCAAGACTAATTTTGACTCAAAACCGATAAGTTTTCTGAATTCAAAATTTCTTAGATCCACTTGATAATTTTCATCAAGTTCAATCAAAATACGATATGTTGATAAAACGAAAAACATATTGATACCATACTTCTTTTTGGCATCATCAGGATCATCAACAACTAAATGTTTATTTTTTCTCATGTACTCATGAATGTAACTATTGATATCATCATATGAATACATACCATCAACAAAAGTTATTGTTACCCAGTTTGAACCTTTGTTGTAACTGTATTTTATTTGATTGTTTCCATAAGATTGTCTGATATTATACCTACTGTATGTCATATTGATAGTTTTTACAGCAATGTCATACTTCATTTCATTTGATAATTTGAGAGGTCTATTGAATCTTGTAGTGAAATCATGACTAAAACTCACACCGACTTTGTCTCTGTTTTTACTGTTAAATCATAATGAAATTTCTGTCATATACTATTAGATTAGATATTCTTTTTTATCAGGTCATTGAGTAGTTCATCATCTATGACATTCAATCTTTTTAAAGCATGTAATATCTTCACGAATTCATCTCTAACATCGGTACTGTTATTTCCAGCAGAAATAGACCCTCCAAGCAGCTCGAGTCGTGAAAGCAAGTCTTCTATATTATTATAATAAACAACACCAGCTCCAAGCTTTGAGAATTTCTTTGATGTCCCATGGATTGGTATTTCACTCAGTCTGTTGAGGTCATTGAACACAGTTCTTGCCAATTCAGAGTATTTCTTTTTGCTGTTGAATATTTTTGTTAGGAGATCAACTGTGTCAAAGTCAGCCTGTTTATCATATACGTTTTGACCGTTTTTATGAGCCACAACTTTTAGTTTTCCATACAGTTTCGGAAGGTCGATGATTAAACCACCATATTGTCCATTTTGTAAAATTTTATAGGCGTTTCTTTTTCTCTGTGTGTAAATTCCTTGCCCTGCGTATTTGAAAGAAGCTAGTACATCTGAAATCGTTTCTCTGTATTTCTTCAAAGTTTGTAATTCTTTTTCATAAAATTGTTTATCTTCTAGTATTTTTGTGTGTGCTTTTTTACTTCCTAGTCTTTTAGCGATTTCTCCAGCTTTTTTCTTTTCTTCAAGTAGTTTTTGTGTATTGACTTGAGTCAAATCGTTTGGTTTCAAAAGCTTGTGATTTTTTAATATAATTCTGTCATCTTTATTGAAATTGTTATCGATCGCTAATATGGTGGTTTTTTTTCTTGCCAACAGGTTCAACTAGTATATCATCATCCTCCGGTGCTTCAATGGCTTTAGGAAGTTCCGAACTTAATATAATTGCTCTGCGATTCGTTTCTATAACATCATCAAGTCCTTGTGTTAAAGCTAGTTGGTTTTTTTTCAACTGTTCAATGACTTCATCCTGTTTTTTGTCTATGCTTTCTTTAACACTCTTCTGAACATCAATAGAAGGTTTAAATAATTCTGTTTCATCATATACATCCTGTTTTCTGTTTTCATAAGTCTTGAAAACCTCACGAACCTCTCTCGTCTTATTTCCAGCTTCAATTCCACTCTGTAGAAGCTTTTTTATTCTCTCTATATCCATACAGTTATGTTAGATAAAAAAAACTTATCTCAACTTATCTCAAATTATCTCAACTTAAATGTTATTATCTAACGTAATCATATATGGAAATACCTAACTATGACAGTGGTGAGGAATCAAATAATTGTTTCAAACAATTATATCCTTTCATGCTGAAAAATATATTCAGGATGCTTCTTGCTGGAAATTCAGGATCTGGCAAAACCAATTTGTTGAGTCATATTTTACTCAAACCATTGATCTATTACGATCAAATCCATTTATATGCTAAAAATCTTGATCAAGACAAATATCAGACTTAAATGGAAGAAATGGATGGAATAAGCAAACAAGTCGGTTACCCTGTTTTAATATGCAGTCAAGATGAGATTTTACCAGTTGAACAACTGCAAAACACTGATATGCAGAGATTGGTTATATTCGATGATTTTGTGTGTGAAAAAAAGCAGAAGCCTCTCATAGACTATTTCATTCAAGGACGACATAAAAACTGCTCAGTGATATATCTCACTCAATCCTTTTATGGGTGCCCGAAACCAGTTAGATTAAATTGCAGCCATTTTTGTCTATATGACTTCCCATCATCAAGAGAAAGAAACTTAATATCTCAAGAACTTGGAATTAATAAGGATAAGTATATTAAAGCAACTAATAAACCATATTCTTTCTGTTATGTAGACAAGCCAATGAAAACAGTAAAGAGAAACTTTTATGGTAATATCTAATCTAATATTATATGGGTATAGTTAACTACTTACCTGTGCGTGATCACATCGGTCATATAAGAATAGGTGAAAGAGGTCCAAAAGGAGCTGATGAAGTTGGATTCAAATTAACTGATAATGGCAATTATGATATTGAAAACAAACGTTTGACAAATGTTGGAGAACCACAATCAAACCAAGATGCTGCTACAAAAAAATACGTTGATGATGGTATTTTCGGTGCTTCGGGCGCACAGCGCAATCCTTTTGCCTTTTTGTTAAAAGACAAAACCAAGTCTTCTGCCATTCAAAATGTGGAAAACCTGCAGATTGAAAATTTTGACAGATCACCCTATCACATAAATAAATCCGCATTTTCGTTTTTTATTATACGCAGCGGCAACTTTACTTCCAAAATTCGTTTTGATGTTACCTCATTAAGCAACGGGCGGTACACCTTTGTTGTTGAGTTTTATTCACCCTCCGACCCCCACCAAGCCACAGTCGGGGTTTTTCTTCCCACAATTAACGTGCGCGACGCGGGCCAGACGTTTCAAAAGCCTTTTCCCCAAACTCCGCATGTTGATGGTTACATGAAAAAGCTTTTTCAAATCGAAAAAACCGGCGGCGGTCAAGCGTCAATTGAGGTGGAGTTGAGCAGTACCGCACCCGCCCCCAACACCAAAACCCACCTCATTGTTTATGGCGCCTTTGGCTATCATGTCAATCTGTCTTACTTTGTGCATGACCCTCCATATGAAATTGAAAATGGAAATGTTGCTTTTGGTGGGAATGTTGACATGAAGGGAAACAAAATTTTAAACGTGCAGGATAACCCCTCAAACCCGCAAGACGCTGCAAACAAATGTTATGTTGTGAATGATATATGAAATGAATCATATATGAACTGCGGAAATGAAATCAAATGAAGTCCTGAATTTTTTTTTTCAGGCTTCTTTTCACAATTGCATAAATTGCGTTCACAACTGCGAGGATCATTCTTCATTTGATTTCATTTCCGCAGTTCATATATGATTCATTTCATATATCATTCACACTCATTTCTTTCACAGGAACATATGAACCCACAATTGACCTGCTCCCAACGTCTGTGGCTTCATAGCTCAGTTGGTTAGAGCATCGCACCGGTAATCGCGAGGTCACGGGTTCAAACCCCGTTGAAGTCCCGAATTGTTTTTTTTTCAGGCTTCTTTTCGCAATTGCATAAATTGCGTTCACAACTGCGAGGATCATTCTTCCTTTGAAATCTTATGTTGATGATGAGAACACCCGACAAAACATCGCCGTTAATGACAAAGCAAGTCGAAGTTATGTTAATTCCACCTTTGTGAAGAAAGATGGTTCAGTTACTATGACTGGAAACTTTAACATGGGGGAAAACCTCATCACCAGAATGGGTTACCCCAAAGACATTCTCGACGCCACAAACAAAAGCTACGTTGACTCTCAAATTGCAAGCTGTTTAAAAAGGGATGGAACCAACCCGGCAGAGGGCGATCTGAACATGGTCGGGTACACCATTCAAAATTTAAAAGATGTCGACAACAACACCCCCAGCAGCAACGCCGTCAATAAAAATTATGTGGACCAAGGTTTGCAAACCAAACTCGACGCCATCGCACAAAAAAACCTGAACATGAACAACGAGCAAATAAACAATCTTGGCCCCCCACCAGTAATTCCGACGCTGTTACAAAACAGTATGCCGACACCTCGTATTTAAAACGAGACGGCTCAACTGCAATGTATGGCAATTTGTCTTTGGCCAACCACAAAATCAAAAATGTTGGGGCTCCGGCCGTCGACAAAGATGCCGCCAACAAAATTTACGTCGACCAAGCCCCTTTTCTCAAACGTGCTGGCGGGCAAATGACCGGCGACATTGACATGCACAACAACACGCTCGCAAACTTAAAAGACCCTGTGGCGGCAAGCAGTGGGGCAACCAAAAGATATGTCGACGCAACCCACGTTGACGCCTCTGGCACGGGCCCGCAAGAAAACCCCTTCAAATACCTCATGGAAGACGTTGACGACTCTTCTGCCGAAAACAACATTACAGTGCACGGTATTTCAAACTTTTCAGCGTCGCCCCACCAAATAAACAAAAACGCGTACAATTTTACGCTCATTGATGACAAAGATGGAACTGAACAGTACCGCAGCAGAATTGGTTTTAACCTTTTCAGAATCCCAATCGTTTTTTATACCCTCGTTGTGGAGTTGTTCCCTCCGGAAATGCGAAATGTCAGCGTGCATGCAACCGCCGACACGCTGTCATTTGGTGCGCAAACCACAAAAACTTTTCAAGCAACAGCGACCATCGCTGCATATGTCAAAACGGTGCTCCACTTTCAAAAACGGCAGGCGGGCCGATCTGCACGGAAAAACTGCGTTTCCCAACCCAACCGGACGTATAGTTGTTTACGGGGTTAATGGAACAGTGGCTAAAGTTCCCTCTACAGTGTTCGAACAGATTTGTTTTGTAAAAAATGGGAAAATGCAGATGCAAGTTGATTTTGATTTAAACGGTAAAGAACTTTTTAAAGCAAAATTGGGTGGACCTTTAGATTTAGATGGGCAACAGGTAAAAGACGGTAATAATCAATTATTTGATGGGGTAAATGGTGAATTAACAATGCTAAACCACATCAACATGAATAGCTTTCTTATTAAAGATGTAAAATTGGGTGGTAATTTAAACCTTGACTCACATGATATTTACAGTGGTGATACTCTTTTATTTCAAAATACCTCAAATCAAATAAAAGTTCCTCGCCCTTTAATTATTGAGGGAATGGTTTATAAAATAAAAAGTTCAACAATAAACTCAACATGTAGAAATTTTACACGACTTGCTGTTCCGTCTGCATGGTTTCCACTTAATAATTTCTTTTCTGCTTTAATTGGTTTAAAAATTTATTATGTTAAAACGGCAATAGGTAAACAGTTTGTTCGTGTATTTATCCAAAAGAACAACAGGAACGTTAACCATGATTATTCTTATACTACTTCACCCACGTCTAATAATTATTATAAAGCAAACTTCTCAGAGATAACTCTTGATTCATCACAAAGAATTTTTGTTCTTGTTAAGGGTACCGCTACAGATGTTTTTGCTGTTTTTAAATGTATTGTATAGTATGCGCTTTCGAAAACAATCAAGCGCTCCGCCAATATTTTTTGACTTCAGGAAAAGGTTTTGCAAGGATTTGATTGCGCTTGAGCCAAACCTCGTTGGAAGCCTTTAAAAAATAATCTGATCAATATATATAATGAGTCTCGAAAAATCGAAATCATTCAAAAGATCAATCAAACGAAAAAACATCTTCAATTTTAATCACATCTCTCGGAATTTGGAAAAAAATGAACTAAGTCAACTAAAAAAATTATATAAAAAATACATTTGTTACAAATGGAAATATAAGAAACTAAACCGTATTAAAATAACACTTAATATGGTATCTTTAGGACTTGTAACAACTGGTAGTATTGCGGGAGGTGTAACATTAAACCCAATAATTCTCGGTTGTATTACCGCTCCGGCAATATTAATCCAAGGTTATATGACAAAATCAAATCTTAATAACAAAGTCAACATGTGTAAATTCGCTTTTCAAAATTACGAAAAGGTATTAATACAGTTGAGATCATTTTTTAGAGGTATTGAATTCAATGATATGATTTTTATTTCTGATTTACAGGTGTTAGATGGAATAATCAGTGATCTATGTCCTACAATAACTCAAATGTCTGATAAATATGATGAAATATTTACAGATGAATCAACATTTTAAGATCATTCCAATAATCATTATACATCTTCAATGTTGTTGAGCTTTTTGTAATTGAAATGTTTTTGTAATTAATTTTAAGTATATCAAATATTTTCATCAATATATATTTGATTGATATCGTTCTTTTTCTATTGTAATTCAATTTTAGAATAGCCTTATCTATTTCATCAAATATTTCTATATTTTTGATTTGTCTTTACATTTTAGTTGTGTTATTTTGACTACAAATATCCATTAAAATTTTATTAATATGATATCTTCTAATATAAACTGACTTTTTCCTTATTTTATATTTATTCTCATTGAAATCTATATATTCTTTTACTTGATTATATTCATAAACAACTCCACATTGGACACAAACATTCACACCATCATTTATGATTTCTTGATTATCACAACACTTTTCATAAATTGTATTACATTCAATTAATTGTTTATCACAAAAATCACAATAATATAAGATATTATTATATGGAAACACATAGTTCAATTACTTTATGGTAAACAAAAACTGGTTACCATCATATGGAAAGAATCCTTTATAATGTTATCATTATAAACCATCTGACGACGTAACGCCACAGCTGACCATGCTTATACCCCATCAAAAAACAACTATTGAAATCATGCCAAAATTCCAATGCAAAACTGCTTTTAGGGGTGTAAACGCAAAATGGAAATATTGATAAAAATCAAAAATGGATTTCTCTTATGAGATATTATTTTAAAATGACAAGACATTATTTGCTATTTTTGAAAAACGTGCTGGTTGTCAAACACTATATTATTTTAAAAATGGTCTCGTATTTCCAAGGTCTTGAAACATATCTTTTGCTTATGAGAAATTGCATTTTTGTTTCATGGATTTTGCTTATGAGAAATGCGTGTGAGTTTTGGCCATAACAGTCCCAGTAGTCATCATCATACCGAAATGAAAAGAATATGCGTTGTTTTTTTTTGCGCCATCGGCGAAGAAAAGGTAAGTTGATGTATACGTATCTAAGAATAATGATTAATCCTAGATGTGCAGCACTTAAGAAAGAGCTAAATTAACTAAAAAACGATCAACTGCAAACTGATAATTACAGTTGTTAAATCAGTCAAATATTTTCAGTTCTTGTGAGCATTTTTAACGCCTTAAAAGACCTTCCCGGTTATCCAGTTCCGGTCCAGGGAACGCAGGAAATTGCATTTTAGAGAGTCGAATTTTACAAATTCCCCCCCCCCCTGGGAGTGGGGAGGGCATGCCCCCGGACCTCCCTAGGAATTCGTGCCTCAGCTACTCACCGTTCGCGCCAGCGGCGCGAACGGTGCACGTCCGCCAGCTGAACCACTCAATCCGGTACTTCCAAATGCTAGCTATCGAAAACCCTGTAGAAACTCAGTAGGTCACTCTCCTCATTACAGTAAAGCTACGGTAAAACGATCAACGTACCGCCAAAATCAAAGTTTTCGCGTGACTAAGCATGGCAGGAACTTGTTGATCACGCTTAGGGCTCATTACAGAAAAACTACGGTACAATCATCGTACCACCAAAAACATCATGTGGAGGGTTTCCTGATCCTGAAATTTGTCTAGACAATTGTTCTATCCATTTCCTCGAAAAAAGAACCGGCTGCACATGGCTAGTGATATGAATCGGACTGCCATCAAGACACTTTGGGGGCCTTGTCGGAGGAGGTCAAGAAACACAAAAATCCGTCTGGAGCTTTCCCGACATACAGGATAATCACGCTTATAATTGCTACGGGGCAGGATCCCATTATGGAAAGTAGTAGCGAACGTCACTGGAAAGAGTTTTTTTTTCCGCGGGAAAGGCTGGGGTTTTTTATACCTACTTGTAAAAACGCCGTTGCACGAATTTAAGGTAGTTGCACGCTCCGGGTAATGGGCTCCTGTACTGGGCTGGTATTTGAAACAGAAATGGCACCGATACTGACAAAGAGCTATCGATACAACGACAGCGACCGTACGTAAAGCCACTGGGGGGTGGCGCAGCAGCGTGGTTGAACGGTCTCAGTTCCCGCTCCAGCCCTCCAGCTGGAGTTGTAATTCACCCTTGTGAATGACCTCCTGCCAGCAGGGTATAATTTTTTTTATTCATCATTGAATACTCTTTGCCCGACCTAGCAAAGATTATTTTCTATCAATAATTGGACAATAACAATTTTTGTTCTCATATGAGAAAACCGGAATGCTGTATTTGAAAAACTATCACTGTGATAAGTAATAGTAATTGGACCGAGTGGAGTACAATTCAGGGAGTAATCGCGCGAGTAATTTCAAAATCGCGCGAGGCTGATTTGAAAATACGAGCGCGATTACTCCCTAATTGTACGACACGAGGTCCAATTACTAATTAATCGTATCTATAACAAATTTCGAGGTCCAATTACTAATTAATCGTATCTATAACAAATTTCGGAATTAAAAATTTCTTTTGGGAAGGTCTTTTGAGCGAAAACGTCTGTAGCGCTTTCCATGTTTTGAAAACTGCAGGAAACGTTTGCAAAGGAAGCCATTAAAGCGCGCGTAATTGACGTGAAAATCACGTGGGTATCCAATTACAGGTGTCCAATTACAAAAAGTTCAAATTGGATACCTGTAATTGGACACCCACGTGATCGCGCGTCGATTACGTGACAAATAGGCGCGCGGAGAACCAATCACGATCGAGAATTTTGTTATAGATACGATTAATAGATAAATAGCGTATGTTCCTGCCTAATTATTGAAGATTAACTCTTTAACGACGGGGCCTTTAAATATCAGTCACTCAAGTACGATAATAAAAAAATTCTTGACAGTTTTCCCGCTTGAGAAATTACCCAGTCCCCCTGCAAACCTTAATTTTGCCAGTTGACATTGAGAGGTATGAGTATGGCGTCGGCGGCTAAGAGATCTCGGGTTCTTACCAGTGACCCAGAAAGAGTTTTAGAACTGCTTGATTTACCGGATAGCGACCATGAAGGGATGCCTAGTGACGAGGAGAGTGATTCTCTTTTTGGAAAGCTTACACAGTGCCCTTTAAAATGAGCTATGGCATTCTCCCTTGTTGTAAATCTATCTTGAGAAAATTGAGAAAGAATGGAAGTGGTCAATTTTCACTGTTTTTGGTCCTGTCATTAAAGAGTTAATGTTTGCAAGGGATTGGAAATCTTCAAAATGACAAAATGTTCACAGCAGTACTGAGAACAGAACACAGAGCTTTCCTGAACTATACTAACACCATGGCTGCTCCAGGCTCTCTATGGCTAGCATCCTGGCGTATCGTAAATGATCTAATACACGCCCACTCTCAAATAAACGCCCCGTATCTAATACCCCCCCCCCCCCCTCCCCCACGCCAAAAACAAAAAACAAAAAACCGGCTGTAAAATTTGTATTAGATGCTCCCCTCTAATAAACGCCCCGTGTCTAATAGACGAGCTCCCCACAAGAATTGCCTCAAAAACCAAGAAAACGGTACATAGAGTAAAATAACGCAGTCTCGTTTCTTGCTTGCTTGGTTAACAATACAATTGCATCTTCTTCAATCTCAAGTTCAAAGTAAGTATGGCGCTCTTTTATCTTCTTAATTTCTGTACTCAATATGTCAGCAACTTTCTTTTGGTTTGTCCTAGCTAAAGTGAAAGAAACTCCTCATACCTATTTAACCCCCCCACCCCCCTAACCCCGCCTAGGACCCCTAAACTTTAATAGACGCTCCCGGCGTTTCTTAGATCATTTTACGGTATCCTCTCCGAGGCCACACAAATAAATAGTACAGTACACATGCTGATGCGTCACTGTAAAAGTATCCTAAGATTTAAAATTTTCTTTTCTCTTTCACAGACAGAGCCTTTTTTTAGACTACACTTCAGCAATGTAAAAGGAAAAAGAACTACCTAATTCCTACCCGTTTCTGAAAAGCAGCGAATGCTTTCTGCTTACAGGACAGACTCGCTGCCTAGTATGTCAACTCAGCTCAACTATAATTTCAAAAATTCAATCTAACTACTCTAGGTCCACTCTCTGTGGTATCGGTGGAGGGCGCGCTTTTTTGGTCCCTCCAACCGGAGGTCCACCTTCAGAAGTGCCTTCGATATTTTCTTGGCTCGACTGAGTGTCCTGTTCATTCGATTCGAGAGTGTTTTCATTCAGAAAAGGATTTGTCGATGTGACCGCGTGTGATGCGCTATCAAAAACAGGAGGAGAAACTTTCCTTGCACTTTGAGATTCACAACGCACTGACTTAGGCTTGGGTCTCACAGGTGGGGGAGCATTTAAGTCTGATCTATCAGGGGGCTCTGGTTTGGGGGCCTTAACAGCGCGATTTTCCAGAGCTCCTGCCTCGCTTTTCCCTTTATGTGGTTTAGATTTAGCTCGAGGAGGTGCTACAGGTCTCTCTGTTGTCTCTGCAATCTTGGGTTCTTTGTTGGTGTCGTGTTCAACCACTACTGAACGAGGTCGTGGTTTAGGAACCGGTTTTGAAAGAGGCGCAGATCGCGGTATCGGTGCTGGCTGGTCAGCGGGTTTAGATTCGTCCGTTGTGCCGATAGGAGCTTGGGTCGGACTATTTTCTGAGTCACGTGACGTCTCCTTTGCGCCCATGCGTTGTTTTTCGTTATTGTCTACACCATGAAGAAAAAGAAAACGAAATTGAAGTTGTTTTTATGCCTTAAAATAAGAATAAAAATCTGAAAAAGGACAACTTTTTCTTGACAACCACCGTTTACCTTAAATATTCAAATCATTTCAGGTTTTGTCCACAACAAGAGAACAGTAAACGTTTTTAAGAACATTAAATTTTCTCTTTTTTACTCACTTGCCGACAACACACTAAAAGAATAGACAGTGGCCAAAAACTCTTTCGAGTTTTTGTAAATCCATACTGCCAAACAACAGGACTGCACTGCGGGCTAACGGTCCTTTTCAGTAGTTCTCACAGTCCAACAAACACATCAGTACTTCATAGCCTAACCTGTTTTTAGATCGCTTTTTATCACCGTCTTTTTACTGTCTTCTTTCTCCTCCGTGAGACCCTCGGGAAGCAAAAACGATGGTAGTAATTTGGGGTCATCTTTTGCAGCCAGCAATAGAGCCTCCACATTATCGGCTCCAATATGGGCCACGTGTTGGACATTGAATGGAATACCTATACCGGGACTTGAACCCTGCAAATAAACCAGAACTACAATTTATACAATGCAAGTTTTCGTGTTGATTAAAAAACATTTCAAATGCCAGGAAGTCGAACAAGGCGCCATATTCATTGTTGCTGCTAAGCACGCGCAATCCAACCGGAAGTCAAAAGCGTCCAAAAGCTGCTTGTTTCCCGACCGCTAATCAAAAATCTTTTTGTTGCTGTAACCAACATCCACGAACTAGTAAATGCTCCTCAGTGACACACTGTAACCCTCTTCAGTTCTCTTTTTGGAATGAGATGGATCAGTGGCCCAGTTAACCCCTGATAAGAGCCACGAAACCCGGGACTACAGGAGGTACAGCATTCTTTTTTTCGCTGGCTCAAGGATCAGGACGATAAACCGTAGGCCCCGTCTCACAACTCTTCATAATTGATTCTGTGGGACGTAATTTGAGCCACTAAGGACGTAATAAAACTCTGGCAGTGACCACCCCTAGTGTCCGTCTTAATTTGATTACGGGGGCACTCATAAATCAACTGTTACTTCATTAATTGTAAACTGCGTTAGCAGTCTGGCAAAGTCACCCCCCCCCCCCCCCCCCTCCCCAGCCAATGCTGTAATGCGCATTTGATTATTTCATAGAAAATGGCAATAGAAATGTGAAATATATAAATATATAATTTCGTCGTGAACGGAAGTTCCATTTCAAACGGACAAAGCATGAGTCGTCTGTGGCCTCAGCTTCGATCATTTTTCCTGACTCAAACAGACGTTTAGGGCTGATCACGAAGCAAAAGTTGGAAGCGATTTGAAAAGCTATTCATGAGTGACTCCGTCTACAAGTTTGTTTTGCATTCTGTATTGTTCGGAGAAGGTGTTGAAACTTACCTGTTTTCCTTTCTTGGTCGGAGCATGAATGACCTCCACCTTATGCTTGGGTTTGTCGTCCACACGGGGCGGGGCTGAGGTGGGAGGAACCTTGACATCATCGCTTGGTCTCTTGGGAGGAGCAGGTCGTTTGGGCGGAGCTGGTCTGCTAGGTTTTGGAGGCGGCTTAACAGGATCTTTTACCAATGGATCAAAATCATCGAGGGCTTCACTAGATACGACAGACGGACCCGCCGCTGTAGGCACCGAACCAACAAGTACTTCTTCTACTTTCTTGACTTGCGACTGAGGAGGAGCCTTCGTCGCGGGTTTGGGTCTCACAGGCGCGGGCCTTGGTGGTGGAGGCCGTTTAGGGGCGGGCTTTTCGTTGTCCTCTCGTTTGGGTTCTTCATCTGTCCAAGAGAAGTCAAAGGGCAGGCAGCTTAGAAAAGGTATAAGAATACCACGAATATGTGCAGTTAAGAGGTAGAAACAAATCATCCAGTGGGCAGGCGTCAAATGCTTTACTAAAACTTTTTAAAACATCCTTTCATTGAAGAATGTTCGCATAGTTGGTCTGCTCTTTTCTTACCGTCACTGCCAGTTTGGCCTCCGGTCCTCTTCATCTCACGGTCCGCCTCGAGCTCACTGTCACTGTCGTTGGTCACCTCAAAGTTCTCTTCGTATTCGGGTTCACTCTCCGAACTTTCATCTTCGGCATTCTCCGTTGATCGAATCTTGATCGGTTCCAGTACGGACAAACCACTAAGATGCTTGTCGGCCTGGGAAGTTAACAAATCCGATAGGGCCCTACCTCTTACCGGAGTAAACGGACTTGTACTGTTATCGAGCCCTTCAGAATCGTCGACCAATGAAGAATCTTTTGAGACAAGGCTCTGAACAGTGAGGTCCGTTTTAGAGAGAAGAGATTGAGATTTCAGCCGAACTTGAACTGTCTTACCAGATACCTAAATCAAGGAAGAAAAACTATTTACAAACACGCTTAAGAGAAACCGGGGGAATTTTTTAAAATTCTAACAATTTAAAAATCGAGAATGTACTGAGAAACCTCCGTTCTTCCGGATGCAAAGCCACGCAAATAATCCAAACGACCAAGGATCAGAAATCGATCTAAAGGAAGATTATGTGGATGATATTTTGGTATTCTGTATTGGCAATCAATACGTGTGATTCAATAGTTTTAATAGTTTTTAATAGTAGAATCAATTACAATTAAATCGGCAGTGATAAAAAAAAATTTAGCGTATGACGTTAAAAAACATGGAGGCTTCTTCGTCTAATTATAAATGAGAACGTTCCAACTAGAATTCAGGCGATTGTAAGTTAAGTGCATTGTGATCACGTGCATATTTTAATTGTCTTGGCATTAATTAGACATAGTCAGTACTGATTGAAAAACTTCCTTTTCAAAATAATATATTAAAGTTCGCTTAAATAGCCACTCTCTGTAGCGACAAAAACATCGATTAACCAAGGCTTCGTATTGCGATCTCCAAAGTGAAATACCCAACATTTACAGAAAAAAAAAACCCATTAGTTTTCCATCTTAGACACAGAGAGACACAGAAGTGGAAATGTGGTAGATAGAGAAACCGCTGTTTGGCAAGGAAGACACCTGGCATCCTCACTTTGACAAAGCTATGTTCCATTATCTAACTGGAATTACTAATATATCACTTTGAAAAGGAGGGAACTAAACCGAAGATCCAGCTGAGTGAATACTAGGACTAATGATGAGAGCCAATCACAAACTCCAGCCACATATAATCCTTGGGAGGTCTGGAGTCTGGGACTCGAACCCGGACCACACTGTGGAAATCGGAAACTCTTCCCAGTGCATCTTCCCTGTTCCTCTGGAAATTTATTGGCCAAAGTCAGGGAAATATCGCTGCACTAATTTAGTTTAGCTACCTCCTTTCCATCCAGTTCCAGAGCTTTTAATGCGCTGCGACCATCGTCCATTGTTAAAAGGATTTCATTATCGACCACTCTGCAAGAAAGCAAACATTAAGACTGAAAAACGTTTTGACAACATTGCTAAAACCCAAGTCGGTTGCAAACATGAGAGTCGACGAAAATACGACAGACGAGTGAGGTCTTTTTCATAACTTTTATTTTCATTACAAAGAATCTTGATAAAACCTCAAAACTTGTTTTCTTGTAACCAAGTTACCATCTTTTCATTATATTAATTATATAAATAAATGAATCAATAAATAATAAATAAATGATGCATGATATCAAACTCACCTTACTAACACGACCGTCCCATAAGGCTCTACGGCATCAAGAAGCTCTGACACATCAATCCCAACATCCTCAACGTCCCCGTCATCACTGGTGACCACGATGGTAGGGTCAGCGGGTCCCATGGCCTTCATGACAATGTCATGCACGTGACTCTGCTTGCCCCAGTCGACTTTCTGTATTTCTACTTCTATCAGAGCCACTACTGGCCTGTGGGGAAGTAAAACCGTTTAATATCTGTTTCAGCTTCTCTCAACAATTTTCCAGTGGATTGTTCACAATTACCACTGTTTGGTACAGATGATGTAAAAGCACAAATCATGGACGATAACATCTCAGCATCAGTATCATTACCAGTATCGAAAAGACGCTACTTATCGGTATACACGATAATTGTATTGGACCAATTAAAAAAAACTGGCATCGTTCCACGGCCATTATACTATGAGAGTAACAACTGGCGCATTATAGCTTTACAGTTTACCTGTGATCTGAGGTTTTTAGCTCTGCCCGGCCGTAGTACAAAACTTTACCAGCAGAAAAATGGATACCACCACCCTCGGAGCTAGTGGAATTTTCACCTGAGTAGGAAAAATACACGTAACGGGGTTAAAAAACCCAACTGGTGGAAGGCAAACCAGTTGGCTTGACCAGCGTGACCCTTTCCAACTAGAGGGCCAGAGCGGGACTTGAACCCGGGACTTCCGCATTACAGGTCCATCGCCCTAACCGCATGGCCACGCTGCCTCTCTCTCTGCCTTTCCCTATTGACAAAACGTTACTTTAAAGGCTAATAACTTTTAAATGAACACTTTTTTGTAGAGAATATTGATGCCGAAACGCGAAATTTAAGGGTGGCTTGGTGGATGGTCACCCTCGTGTGTAGTGATACTTGTTGTCATTTCTTTTGACAGATACCAGGCTCTTGAAGACTTTCAGTTTAAAGTGGAATGCCTCAGAACAAGCTAGAGCAGCTAAGTGTATTTCCACTATAAACAAAGCATTTAGATTTTTGTAAATGGAACTAAGAATGTTTTGCGGTAAACACGATAGTATATTTAGGCATCCATCAGTCTCGGAAGACTATGGTATTGCGCGTTGGGTGGCAAGTCTGGCACAGCATCGGGTGTGACTGGACAGGCCGATGCGGGAGTAGCAGTCTCTTCCACACTGTGCACACTGCAGAAGAACACTCTGAAGTCTGTTGCCGGTCTGTCCGCCTGGTGTAGGGCTTTCCTCCTCTGTCTCTTCGCTACTGACTGCTCAGCTATTGCCTCTTCGAAGCTGTGAAGGCCTCTTTTTTTTATTACAAAAAAGTTTTTCTACTGATTTTGTCATTTTCAGGGCCACGGTCCTACCTCTAGCATTGTTGTAATAATAATAATAATAATAATAATAATAATAATAATAATAATAATAATAATAATAATAATATGAAGAAGAAGAAGAAGCTCAGTGTATGACAGTGTATGACAGAATGATTGACTTGAGTGACTGATGCTATAGGTGCATGCTTTTTCACCCGGCTGATGCACAAAAAGAACACCAGCAAAGACTGTGATAAAAGAGACAATAATAATAATAACCTTTATTTACCCTCGGTAGTATTTATAGCACAAAGGCTAGTGGGGCCGAGCAAATACAGAAACAAATAAAGTCAAATTAAATCAACTGAACTGAAATCAAATGAAATCAAATCAAATTTTGGTTTTTGGGGAGAGGGGAAAACTGGAGTACCCGGAGAAAAACCTCTCGGAGCAGAGTAGAGAACCAACAAACTCAGCCCACTTATGACGCCGAGTTCGGGAATCGAACCCGGGACACATTGGTGGAAGGCGAGCGCTCTCACCACTACGCCAACCCTGCGCCAACCTTGCTCCCCCACTGTTGTTGTTGTTGTTGTTGTTGTTGTTGTTGTCATTGTCATTATCATCATTACCTTCGTTTCCAGTTTTTTCATTGTCCTCTTCCTCGAAATCATCGTCATCATCATCTTCATCCCCGTCCTCATCTTCGTAATCAGGAGCAACATTTTCAACTTCCCCATCCCCCATCAGTAGTTGTTTGTCACCCCGTGGGGCTTGGTGATGCTGTGCCACCACATGTTTGCGAGCAAGCGTTGTGGACTTGTACCGAGGTTTTCTCCGTCTCCAAAGGATACGGTCGGTCCAGGCCGGGATGCGCAACTTCTCGCTCGTGTCATAATCATCGGAAAACAAGTCGTACTTGTACGTCGGAGCAAAAGAGATTCTACCCTCGATGAATGCACGAAAAACCTTGTATGGAAGAATAAAGCAGGTTAACAACGGTGCTTCGTTTTGTTAGTGTATGCACACGTTTTGCGCATCACAGGTCGATCCGAGAAACTAGGAGGTGGGGGTAAGAACGTTTTGTGGCTTTTGACCTTGCGGGAAAACCAGATCAAAGCAATAACTATTGGAATTAAACAAAAAAAAAAGATTGGAGATATTCATGCCTGTTCAGTACCGCTCTTTACATCGTCTTGCTAAAATCATCGTTTGCCTCAGCCTGAAAAATGCGCAGTTACCCGAAAATTTTCTTCTACGATGCCAAATAAATCCTCGCTAAGATCTGCGTTTCCCACGTAATATCAAACCTTTACACTGAAGTGACACTACCCTAAACATGGTGGCCTAAATGGACGCATCAATGAAAGGCATGCTAATTTAAATCAGTCTTTCAAAAAAACTGTGTGGTCAGCGGTAGTCGAGCCCGCGAACGTTCGCACATTGGTCGACTGCACAGACCATTGAACAAAAGGGAGACTTGCTTCGACAAAAGTTACAGGCGTCCTTGAAATTTGCAAGGTTCAAGCAATGTGCACAAAACACGAAGCGAAAGATGCGTAAAAAAATAGCTTCAAACAATACACCCTTTTGCTAATGATCAGTTCCTGGTGAATTGTGGGTAGATCCAGTCCTTTGTGGGGGCAAACGGCCATTTTAGGACGTAATTTGAAATTGTAATTTTGACCGTTGCCCCCACAAAGGACTGGATCTACCCACAATTCACCAGGAACTGATCATTAGCAAAATGGTGTATTGGGTCGTGTTTTCGGTGACGTTGAGACGGGGTAAATTACGTCACATGACGTCATTCTACCTTGTGCTCCTTCCTTTGCTTAATCAACTGATCTTCCTTCAGAAGCTCCTCCCACTGTTTGTTTTTTATGAGTTCCTTCACTTCCTCTATGGGCAGATCAATTCTGTAGTTGAAATCTCCACACCAGAAAACATAATCGTGCGACGATAAACTGCGACCCTGGCGATAAAAAATGAATGAAGCTAGAAGCAATAAATTAATCCCAGCTGACAAATGATAATGGAAAACTTCAGAAGATTTGGGAAAAGCTACATCAACTTAAGCTCGCCCCCACCTCAACCCTCAAAAGACGAAAACCTATATCGCAGAGAGTAGCGGAAATGTAGGCTACACCCACTGATCTAAATGAACAACATGCGTTTTGCGTTCATGCTTTACTAGACTATCTTCTGTTGGAGACGACAGGGGGAAGTTATGTGCTAAATTTTGGGTACTACACAAAAGAAGCACAGCACAAGCAAGTCGTGAAAACCTATCACAGGGAAACATCTCAAGAAACAGGCTGTTCTATGTTCATTTATCGCACGATGAAAACGTCCTGATCTTAGTCACCACGGCACAAAATTAAGAATGCTAACGGTAAAAGATCCTTGTTCTCTTAAAGACTGTCGATAGGAGCTGCCAGCTATGAGTCTTAAAGTTCGTTTAGTATCTGCTCAGGTCAGCCCATATCATGTGACAAACGTTCTCTTTTCAGTCACTGAAGAAAGGCACTCTTATTTCTTCCAGATCATGGTAAATATACTTTTGTTGTTGCCCATTCAAACTAATAAGTTTTACTGTACCATAGGAAAGGCGATTCTTGAAGCGATGTCGTGGTAATCGCTGTTTCTGTCCGCTACTCCTGACTGACCAGCGGCCAAGTGTGAGCAGACAAAACAGATTGACGTAGCGTGCAGCAAGAGGCGGATAGCTACGCCTCCTTTGTTGCCAGCGTTACCGCCAAGTCCAGTTTTAACAGTCTGCACAGCCACGTCCCTGCAGTGAGCAACAAAACGATCATTCATATATTCATTCTTTAATCCGCAGTTCAAATATATGATTTTCATATATTGATTTTCATATATTCATTCTCACATATTCATCACTCACGGGTATATTACGAACCAACAAAATGACCAGCTCCCAGATGGCTTGTTAGTTCAGTTGGTACAGCGATGCATTTGTATCGCAGAGGCCATGGGTTCGACTCCCGTATAAAGCCTGAATTTTTTCAGGCTTTATTTTTCACTACTGCTTAAGTAGTGTTCATAACTGCCATGATCATTCATTCATATATTCCGCAGTTCAAGTATATGACTGTCATATATTTATTCTCACAAAAACGTTTTCTAAGCTTTTAACGTTTAAAAAAGTGTTAAGTCATCAATGCTGTAATCTTTGAAAGGCGATAAACAGTAGCACTATACAGGGGCACCCAACGACAAGTTTTGGTAGAAATCTGTTCGGTGGAGGGTAGTTCACCTTTGGCTTTCGGCGTGGATTAAAGAGTGCACTCGGATTTTCGTAACTGAAACTTGGCCTAAAAGATTCGCAATGCGAAAATCACAGCCCCTGAGCCTCTCGGAAAGCTCGTATTTTGCTGTTTTTGGCAGTCAAAAACGTCAGCTAGCATTTTCGCGAAGAAAATAGTTCCCTAGAACGTTCGTGGAAAGTTCATTTCCGCTAGTATTTTCTTAAAGGAGGATTTTGTTCGCTAACATTTTCGGGCAATTAAATTTTCAGCTAAGGAATCCGAATAGATCAAATTCTTCTAGCTAAAGAAAACATCACTTTAAACAGACTTCATACACCATTAGGTACTTAAAAATGCCTTTCTACAGCTTCCGGTTGATTTGGCTCGTTGGGTGCCCCTGACTATAGAATGCTATCAAGCTCAACAGCCTTCGTGTTTGAATTTTCACACTCAAAGTTTAGTTCACATTAAAGAGCGAGAGCCATGGCCTACTAGAGCTTCATAAACAATGTAACTGGGAAATGTTTCTCAATATATATAGGCTTTATTTAAAAGGTCATACTTTGCATTTAGTATAAATCTACTAATATTCTATAACGAATACCGTTCTCTGATTGGCTACACTACTCGCTATCTATTCCATGATAGATAGTGAGTAGCGGTTGTCAACAAAATGGCGGCCGCTTCTTCGCGTTTTCGAAGTGTCTGGGAGGAGGATTTAGATAATATAATGTTAAGTTTTGAACGACTAGTAGATTTATACTAAAACAATTAGATTATTCGCCCTCATCAGCTATCACGCGAAAGAAATCTCGAGCTCATAATCTAATTGTTAAATACAAAAGTTAGAGTGACCTGTACAGCATACTAAACAGAACCAAAAATTGTATGGTTCTGAGAGAACCTAAGCAGCCCTCAGCACCACAGAAAAGACCTGGCTGGTGCACCATGTACAAAATCCACTGGTTTTTTTTTTTTTTCTTTTAACACTTTATTGCGATTGTCTACTGCCAATCTTATTTACAACACTAACATTACTTCCAATTACTAGCAACGTTACTTAGAAATCTAACACTATTTACAATGCTAACATTACTAATATAATTTTAAACCCTAACTTCACTTACAGTACTATCACTTTTTTTTACAGACAAGAAATGGTACTACTTAACAATAATACTACTAATAACCCTAACACTTAAACAAAAAAAACAAAAAAACAAAACCAAAACAAAACAAAACAAAAAGAAAATTAGATGCAATACTGCTACTTAGCAATAGCACCTTAAAATAACCGTTACAAAAAATCCTTCCACTTCATGTAAAAACAATTAAGTCTATTTTCACGTGTGGCAATATACTTTTCTAGTTCTATTTTTTTCGTACCGCGATGGCAAAGTCTGAAAATTGATATATTTTTGATATTTGTTGCGCAGTTGAACAGAAAATGCTTACCGATAAGAATAAGGTGGTTAAGAGTTTGAAGCGAAGAGGAGCCTTTTAAAACGCCGTATATGATTTCACTTTCTGTAAAATGTGTCACGTTATGTTCTTTACATATTGCACGGTACCACTCAGTAAATTCATTCCAGAAAGATGCAGCTAAAGGGCAGTGTACGAATAAGTGAGAAATAGTTTGCTCGGTGTCTGGACAAAAGGGACAAGTGGGTGAATTTATCTTTTTCATTTTGTAGAGACGACTATTGGTAGTAAGGATGTTGTGTATTACTTTAAATTGAAACACAGATAGTTTGACCTCCTTTGTAACAGCGAAGGGAAGTGAGTATACTTTGCGGCGTTGTGATAGATCAAAGTCACACTTAAGTAGTTTTTTGTCTGCCGTAGGTGCGGGAAGATTCTCGCACTTAATCATCAAATTATATATTATTTTACACGTTAGACTTTCTATGGATGGTGTAGGTTAGAAGGCTCCGATTCTCCCCATTTTGTTTTTAAAAGGACTTTCCAAGAACAAGGTATTGCAGATAATAGTCCGTAATATTGTAGAAAATTACAGTTTACATGAAATTTCTGTTGGAAAGCATGAAAAGAAAGAAAGCGGTTTTTTTTGTTCATCAAAGAGATGGGATACATTTCGAATGCCTTTCTGATACCAATTTTGGAAGAAAACAGATATTTTATTTATTTTTATATAGCGATTATTCCAAATTATTTGATTTGCTACTTCCTCTTTAGTCTTAGGCACGGTGTGGACCAACTCCTGCCAGTAGATTATTATATCTTTATAAAATTTCGTTAGCGATTTATCTAGATTTATAAAGTTGGCATCGTAATTACATTGGAAGATTAGGGTGCCACCTACGTTTGATAGCAGAGAGCAGGGAATATCTTTCCATGGGGCGTCATCGGTAGAACAAAACCGCTTTACCCAACATATTTTTAGGGCTTTATCAAGCGCTGTAAAGTCGGTCATATTTAAGCCTCCCTCTTCTTTACACTTTTTGATCGTAGATTTTTTTATTTTGGGCTGTTTATACTTCCAAATGAAACTGAAAATTATTTTGTTGACTTCTTCTGTAAAGGACACTGGGGTATCGAGTACGCTGCAGACAAAAGTGAGTTTCGATAGGGCAAGTGTTTTGACTATATTTATTCTTCCGTAGATAGAGATGTCTCTTGATGACCAAATATTAAGTATTTTCTTTAACGAGCCAAGTTTTTCGTTGCAAGCTCGTCATTGTAAGAAAAGTATATTCCAAGAGCGTATACTGGTTCTTCGCTAAGTTTAAGATTTAAGATTTTATCTTTGCGTTGATGCGATGATCCCAACCATAAAAGCTCTGATTTGGACTGGTTTATCCGAAGGCCAGAAAGACTTTCAAATTTGTCAAGTAGTTTGAACAGGTTATGTATCGAAAGATCGTCTTTTACAAATATGGTTGTGTCATCGGCATACTGGGCAAGTTTCACTGTTTTTCTGGGTACAATGTCAATACCTTTTATGTCGCTAGATTTTCTTATAGCATTGCCGAGAATTTCTATACCTATAACAAAAAGTAAACCTGACAGCGGGCACCCTTGCCTAACTCCTCTGGATAGCGTAAAGTGTTCACTTGCAAAACCATTGTTGAGTACACAGCTTGAAATGTCATTGTAAAACACTTTTATCCATTGGCGAAGCTGAGGGCCAAATTTATATACCTCTAGACATTTTTGCAAATAACTCCATTCAATAGAATCAAAGGCTTTTTCAAAGTCAAGGAACACTGCTGCACCAGGTATATTTTTCTGTTTTGTAAACACCATTATATCGGAAATAATTCTAATGCATTCACCGATATATCTACCTTTCATATAACCTACTTGACAAGGGTGAATAATCTTTGGTAGTACTTTTTCCAGACGCATTGCGATAGCTTTTGTGGCTATTTTATAGTCAGTATTTAGCAAGGTTATCGGTCTCCGGTTTTTCAAAAATTCTAAGTGTTTGTCCTTTTTAGGAATGAGTGTTATAATTCCGAGTCTTTGGGAAATGGACAAACTTCCTGCCTGGAAAGCGTAATTAAAACTGTCAACCATTAGTTTTCCAAGTAGGTGCCAAAAACGACGATAAAACTCGGTCGTGAATCCATCAGATCCGGGTGTTTTGTCATTTTTAAAACTACTGATTGCTTTTGCACATTCTTCCAATGTTAAAAGGCCTTCGCATTGATCAGATTCAGACTCGTTACGTGATACGAGGCTTTCAGATTCAAAGAAAGATGCAAATGTTTTATTTTCTGGGTCAGTGTGTTTGGATTCATAAATCTGTTTGTAGAATTTAGCTTCTTCTTCTAAAATTAATTTCGGGTCGGATAAGATTGTGTCGTTTTCTGTTGTTAGCGAAGTTATGTGCTTTTTTCTATGATTTCTTTTCTCTAGGTTATAGAAGTATTTGTTTTTTTCGCCGAATTGGTACCAACGAGCCTTGCTACGGAGCATTGCTCCCTGAGTTCCACTTGCCGTAATTTTTTTAAGTTTGTTCATTTCTGTTTTGATGGTGTCATTAAAACTGGACCGTAATTGTTCTCGTAGGTGGCTAAATTTTTTATAAAAGTTCTTTTTCTTCATCGCGTTTTTGCTTGGCCTTTCGTTTGGCAAATGAGATTGTAGAGGCTCTAATCTCCATTTTAATCATGTCCCACAATAACCCTTTATCTGCAAGATCCGCATACTTCGTTACAAATGTGGGAATACTTTTAGTGATAAGTTCTATAATTTCTTTATCTGTAAGTAAGGAGTTGTTAAATTTCCAAAATCCGGGTCCTCTCTTTGTTTCTTTTTCGCCAAGGTTTATACGCAGCAGTAGTGCGGAGTGATCCGAAAAAATGTTAGGAACTATCTGACAATCAGTAATCAGATGCTGTATGTTTCTTGACGGAAAAAAGTAGTCGAGCCTGCACTGAATTTTTAAGCATGCATTACTCCAGGTGTAGCCTGGAGTGTTAGAGTGTTTTTGTCTCCATATGTCCACTAAGTCAAAAATATTTGTCAGTTCGTTTATTTCTTTAATGACCAATTTTTTGCTCTCAATAGGGCGTCCTCCGCGTTTATCATGTCACTCAGAGCACAATTGAAATCGCCACCAAGCAACACCTTTTCATTAGCAACTTGATTTAACACTGATGTAGATAAGTCCCTAAGGAACTTCACCTGTTGTGTTTGGTCGTTTGGCGCATAAATATTCACGAAAAGAAGTTTTGATCCATCAACAAACGCTTCTGTTAAAATATATCTACCGTTTTTGTCAGAAATTAATTTCTCAATCGTTACATCTAATCGCGGCTTGAACATTATCATTACGCCTCGGCTGTGCGTTGAGCCGTGACTAGCCAGAATTTTTCCACCCCACTCTGATTCCCATACATTTATTCTTTGTGTTGAGGAGTATGTCTCTTGTAGAAACATAACATCGGATTTTTGCTGATGGAGCCAACTGAAAATCTGTCTTCGCTTTGAGGTTTTGTTTAAACCTCTCACGTTAAGTGATATAATTTTTAGGTTCATCTACGCTGTGCATGAAAAGTAAAACTCCACATCGTATAATTTGTAACTTTGGTAATACAAAAGATGCTGAAATAAAATATCCAAAATCCACTGTTAGTCTGCCATTGTCATTGGTTCATTGTATTGTTCTGGTGTATTGTTTCTCCATTGTTGTGTGCTTTGTGATGTCACCCCTGAACTTGGTATATGGTGCACCAGCCAAAGAACATGACAACAGCTTTTGTTTGCTTAATAGTAACAGTAATAATAATAATAATAATGATAATGATAATGATAATGATAATGATAATGATAATGATAATGATAATGATAATGATAATGATAATGATAATGATAATGATAATGATAATGATAATAATAATAATAATAATAATAATCAACTTTATTTAAAGAGGGTATACACATAACAGCTTACGGTGATAAGGTAGTGGCCCTCAAAAGCTAAAGTTAGTGAGTACTATAAGTTACAAATCTAAAATTGAAAATTAGGACTAGCCTAACCAGCTTGGTAACAACTTAGTACCTCAGCAACAGAGTCAACAGTTCAAAAACAACCTTTTACAGCAGTAAGCAAAACGATATAAGACAGAACTAGTTATTTCACCTATTACATTCTCGAGCAACATAGTCGGTAAATATCGTTAATCATTCATTGTGTTCAAAGCTGATGCTTAGACTAGTTGTTTTACAAATGTACCAAGAATGGTTTGACAATACGATTACTTACCTTAGGAAAGGTACAAGATGAGGACGAATGAACACAAATAGGCACACTCCCACAAGCTGCTCACACGTGACCAACACATAAGCATGGTCACGTGATATGATGCGCCGCAACTCCTCGCCCCATTCCTTCCGCTGATTCGCACTAAAATTGACAGGGAATAAACGATCATAGCGAAACCAAAGGTAAGTTTACCCGGTGAGAAATAATAATAATAATATGTGGCAGATGAGAACAGTGATAATCCCTGTTGTCGTAGGTGCCCTTGGAGTTATTAGGAAAGGCACTGAAAAACAGCTGCGCAAAATCCCAGGCAACAATAACCCACATGAAATCCAGAAAACAGCACTTCTGGGAACAGCACACATTCTGAGAAAGGTCCTCTCAATCAAGTAAATTGAACAAACACTCCTCTAGTGCCTTAGAACCATGGTTTGGTTCTGGCTCTAGAAGGTAAATGTGGACAAGTAATAAAGTGAAGTAAAATAATAATAATAATAATAATAATAATAATAATAATAACGATTTATTAGTAGTACTTCCACAAGGTGGCTCTTCACCTACTAATTACAAATCTCAAATCAAATGCTCTCACCACTGCGCCAACCCTGCTCCCCTAGAAAAGGTTAGGGTTGGCTGGGAACTGTTATATCCTCAAAGAAACGCGGTGAAAATATCTTAAGAGTAAATGCCTTAATGTTTCCAACAGATATCAAAGAGACCAATGTGGCAATTATAACAAATTCTTGTAGAATTGGTTCAAACCCCGAGAGCGCCTCACAGGAGTTGAAATTCAAAACAAGCCATGCTTAGAGAGTATGATATATGGTGTGGTGTGGTATCCCACACACAATATCGGTCCTCACCTTGTTGAAACGATGTTTGATGCATTCAAATCCACCAGCTCCTCAAAGCCGATTGCAAACACGTCCGTTGGTACCCGGAAGTCCACGTCATTACTTTCTGAATAACCGCTGTCCGGAAGTGTCTTGTGAAAGTCCAGAAGCCAGTCGTGCATTGTTTGGTGCTTGTGCGCGATACTCCGGAAGTGTTTTCCTCCATTTACATTCCACGTGCCGACACAAACGCGAATATTGGACCAAGTGGTATATTCAAGATGGCGGTCACACAGCTCGCGGAGAATTGTGGGAGAGGCTGAGGGCAATGAAAAAACAACAATAGTCCAGTTTCGAGTTCGCCATGACCGCTGAATAAAAGCACTGAGAACGCATTTGTACAGGGTTAGCCTCCAACTGAGGTGAATATATATTCACAAATCCTAGCAAGAAGATGACCTGTTTACAGCTCTGTACTATTGTTTAATTTTCAAATTTGTGGCACCTTCCCGCCGGTATTTGTCAATATTTTACTTCAGGTCGAGGCTAACCCTGTACAAATGCGCTCACAGTGCGTTTATTCAGCGGTCGAAACTGGACTATTGCCAGTCATTTGTTTGTTTCTTGTTCCACTTGTTGACCTTACTCGAGTGGTGAATAAACCTTGATTTTAATAATAATAATAATAATAATAATAATAATAATAATAATAATAATAATAATAATAATAATAAACTAAAATAAACACCTTGATAACGTAGTAACATCTGATGAAAAGCGACACTACTTACAGTGAAGAAACGATGCATACAGCAAAGCACGGGCTCTTTCGCCAAGCTCCCCACGAACGTGTTTCCAAGCAACAGCATATCAATGGCTTCCTGCTTGCTCCCATCCAAGAAATTATTAACGATGGTTCTGTGCACCGAGCGTGCGCCATCGCGGAGTTTGTTGATCACCTGAGACAAAGAGTTCCGTAATTCAACTTAACAATACTCTCTTAGTACTGCGGGTTTCGCGTTACTCTGGTAGAGAAAGGAACAGAACAGCCCTTCCCCGATAGAAAGATCTGAAAATGAGAGAGATTCTTCAAAGAATGGTTGAAGGTAATGGAAACAAGACTGATTGCACGCTGTAAGATCAACAGGGTCATGTCAACAACCCAGGAAAGTTAGAAGAATTCATGCAAAGTAGAACTGATGTATTGTATACGTGCATAATTGCGGGGTCAATACTGTAGAAGAAAGCCAGGGAAAATAGTTTGCAGACTAGAGATCATCTGACAGATCTATAATACAGATATCTTGTGATGGATATGCGTCGAAATGAACTAAAGCGTCTGGATTTGACGAAAAAAAGTTTAAGAAATAAACTTAATCTTCACATCAGCTAAGACGTACACACGTGGACAATGACGGCCCAAATGGCCAAACTCACGTATAAGCGCTAGTCTCTGGCAACCTCTTGTCATGAAAACAGTTTTACGAACACAGAAACTTTCCTTTCTTCGGTTGACGCTTGATTCACACTTGATCCAGACAGCCAAATCAAACCCAGGTATAAAGCAAGAGACAAACACGCAAAACACTACTTTTTCGCACAATACTTTTAAGTACTTCTTTTAAGTACTTCGGTCTTAAAAGCCCGAAGTGATACTTTATGGACGTCTTTCCACGATCAATATAAATTATTTTAAGACTCAACTGCAGTACCTTAGCTTTGCCATCTAAAGCTCCTGTACCCAGATACATCCGGCTTATGTGGTCGCCATTTTGCGTCCACATGGTTCGAAAAGCCTCCTGAAATCTGGTCAGCATCGCCTGTTTGTTGGTCAAACCAAGGCAATAAACTTGCAGAGGCAGCATCTAAACAGTGCATTTCAAAAAATACACTCCTCAGTACATCAGCAAAGCAGAAACAATGCCCGCAAGTCACTGCCCAAAGGGGTCTTCACACTGCAACTAAATAGCCTGGGTGGCTCAGTGGTGATAATGCCTCCCACGGTTTCCCTGGCCAAACTTTGCAAAACGAGTTAATGAATTTGCCAATCAGATTAACAATCAGAGACAAAGGTAACATCGCAGGGCGTGTTAACGAGGAGTTCGATAAAAGGGGGTTTCTGTTATAAGTAACCGACTGAGCTTTTGTTACAACCATAAAAAAAGTGCTCATGATAACGAACCGGGTCTCCGGGTCTGCCTCCCACGCAGTCGTTTTTAGGGGACTCGTATAAATAAAAGGGGGAGAGGATAAGTCAGGCAGTCACTCTCGGTTGTCCCCACCACTCCCACCTCCCCAAAAAAATTCCTTCCACCAAAACCCCTCCTGAGCAAAGAAAGTACGGAAGTTCACACTGAACTTACCCCGATTCCTAAGTAACTTTGCACGCTGTTAGTCCGATCAATACAGTCAATGCAGTTTGTGCGAACCGCTCCTTTCTGCTTTCTGTAAGAATTGACAGACAATCACCCATTAACGCAACTGACCTATTACTTGCATCTACTCACAGCCTTATAGTCCTTTAGCGGGAAGTATCTTGCTTCCTCTTGAGAGGAAGAAGTTCGGCGAGCGACGGGGAAGGGCGAACCAACGATACGGTCATATGGGATACACGCGGGAAGCCCACAAGAAGAGAGAGCGAATGTTACTCCATCATACAAGAAATTTGGTGCCCTGTGGAAAGCCCTGATTTAGCTTCCACTCCTTCCCCCCCACCCCTTAACCCGGTCGCTCCACTCTGTGAGTCATCTTTCGATTCACTCTCTTGGATATGTTTTTAACATTTTGGCTGTTCTCTTGTCTTTGGATATCTGTTAACCTATTTTTCTTGAATGTGAGGGAATACAGCAGGTCTTTATTCAACCTTTATTTAAAAATTTCAAGTCCTGCAAAGGGGGTACCATTACCCAAGACGTCTAACTAATCAAAAAAAATAAGTTAAAGATAATGATAGCCTTAATAAAAGTTCCCTACAAAAGATAAAATGAATTAAAATATCATAGCATTAATTATTATACAATATTAAAAATCATCATTAACTAAAATGCTCAAAAACAACTTTTTAAAAAGGTCTGCGGACTTAATATTAATAATTTCGCTTGGCAGCGCATTCCAGTCCCTGACAGTTCTACAAAAATAACTATTGTTATAAGTCTCAGTATTTGGCAGCTGTAGTTCAATAAACTTATTCTGGCTAAAGTTCCTTAAATGTCTTCTGCGCTTTATAACATAGTCTGGGAGAGCCAGGCCGCCATCACCATGGATTGCTTTGTGGAATAAGGTTAGCCGCGAGATTGTTCTCCGTCCTTCTAGTGGTATCCAGTGTAACTCATTCAATGGGTTTGTAACTGTTCCAGGTTCCTGCGTATAACATTTTTTAATGAAGCGTGCGGCTCTTCTTTGTGCCCCCCTCGATTTGTTTGAGGTGTTTTTTTTAAGTGGGGGTCCCAAGCTGAGCTGGCGTATTCCACGTGGGGCCGCACAAGGGCTTTGTAAGCTGCCTCTTTCGCTCCCTCGGGCGACTGCTCAGGTTTCGCCAGCAAAACCCGAGTTATCGATTGGCTTTTATTACATAACTTTGTTATTTACATGATGGCTCTAATCGAGGTTTCAAGACAATTCTACGCTTAGATAGGGGCGGTGGGTGACGGAATCTAACACTTTTCCCATGAGGACGTATAGTCAGAGACGACAGCATTTTGCTTCCTCAATATTCTTAGGTCGTGGCACTTACGCGGTCTTTAACAACAGGATAAAGTTTTTCACCTTGCAGTACATTAAAATTGGAAGCGTACCTTACAGCCTCGCCTCCTTTAGCAAAGAACAAACCGAACTCTTTCAGAGACGGTTGCGCTTTCTCCTTCAGTACTGACAATTTTTCCAATCTTCCCCCGCGGCAGTTTTGATGATAATCAAAGCAAATCATGCGAGTCTCCCTTCCATGAATAGAGTCTTTCAACTGGTCCTAAAAAAGCAAAAACCAAACAAACAA
>JAEMWC010000097.1:487500-530000 GCA_016490735.1 Pachyseris speciosa
TTACGAGTATTTCCCCTCCCACCCCTCCCTTTTGTTTTATTATTATTATTGTTATTTTATTATTTATTTATTTATTATTATTATTAATTTTTTTCTTCCACTGAACTCCTTGTTCAGTGTGACGGGTGCTTGTTTTGGGGCTTGGTGTGGCAGGCGGGGCTCGTGGCTGGGTTGTGGGTCGGCAGTACCAGCTCCCAGGTCCCTGAGCACACAACCTCCACTTGCGATGCAGACGTTAATTTAAAATATTTGTTTCTGTTGTTATTTGTGAGCCACTATGTAAACTACTGGGCTACCAGTAATTGTGTATCAACCTGGGTCCTGAATGTTTGAAAGCCAATTAACCCTAATCCAAGATTAAAAATTAACCAAGGAGTTTATTCTTTTATCCACAAGAGTTATTAAATGCTGATATTCTACAAAATTTTAGATTAGAGGATGTCCATCCTAAAAAGCAAAAGGCAGAAAAAGAAACTTTCACTCCAAAAGTTAAATACTGCAACCAAAGTTTACACCAATCCTGGATTAAGTTAATAGGCTTAATTTGGCCCCAGTGATTGGCTAATTCATCAGGCTTTCAGTTACAAGTGAGTGAGTTGTTCCCATCACAGGTGATGGAGTGACTTGTTTGCATACAAACCCCCACCACAACTGGTGGATGCTTCGCATATCTACAAGTAAAAAAAATGCACACATTTAGAGCAAGAAGCCATTATCATATAGGTGGCCTGACATCACTGAGCAACACCAGTGTAAAGATGAATTAAGAACTTAGTAAACAAATGACAAATTATTAATTCATAAAAGAAAACATTGGTCAAGAAGGTATGTTTGACAAGGCCTCAAGGCTTTGGAAGACATTGACTGTGGTAGTTAAGTCCATCAAGTCCCTCACCAACAAGATAAAGCATTACATGTCACTTAAAACCTGATGGCTAAGCAAAATGACTTAAAACAGTCCAGTGGAAGAAATACCTGTAAACCTGGCTGTTCCCAAAATACTGGTACAGATCCTCGAGTCTGGACATAGGAAGTTGTCATGTCATCAAGCACAATAAACTGAAATCATTAAGAAAAACACAATCAAACATACACTGTACAAGGTACATGTACAGCACTGTTGCTTCACACTTGTAAATGGAAAAAATAATACCCACTGGTGCTGCACATAGATGTTTGTCAGGTATCCAATACCTGAGAGTTTCTGGGTGTACAGGAAAGACAAAGAATATTTGGGTCTCTAAATTAAATTTGTCCTAGGTTTCAAAGAGAAACTGAAGGTGCTGGGACTTTTCAGGTGTAAGCAACAAGTCTGGAATTCCCTTCCCAACCACATTACAAATAGCTATAGTTTAGTAATTTTAAAGATGTACCGCTATATCTTTGGTTATTTATATTTTCATAATTTTTATACAGGATTGTTCTTTTATTATTTTATTTGTTCTTTTCATATATGTATACTGTTAATTTAGTTTGTTAATGAGGGCTATGAGTCTATCAATTTTAATTGTCAAGTGTTACCCATATGGAATAAAGTTGACTATTATTATTATTACTATTAAATATGGAATAATGTGAAGAATTACCTGTTCTGTTTCCACAAAATTTGCCACATGTCCATCATCATTTGTACCTCTAACGTAAAACCTTGTTCCTGCCCTCTCACAGCTCAATCGTGATATAAGACAGGCCTTTGCCTGAGTCTTTCCAACATAAACAGTTTTGATTTCTACTGCACCGCACATCATTCGAAGCAGCCACTGTGAACAGTCAATTCCAAATCGCTGCAGGTGGATGTGTAAGCTGCGATTCCTGTGCATTCAAATTCATAATTGGTTATAAACACAAAAATATCTATTGCTGTTTCATGATTCATCAACATACAGCCAAAATGCCAAAGCCTTTTTTACCTGAAAAAAATGTCAGAGAAGATTAAGTTTTTGTTTGTTTGTCTATCTGTTTGTTTTAAGGCAGAAAAAAATTGCTGTTCACAGAGTTAAAATGCTCATTTTCATATTATTTCTGATACTTTTCTGCAGCCATAAAAATACATCTTAGCATTCAAGGTACTTTACCTGGTGGGTAAGCTGTGGATGTCAACAAACTCGGTTCTTCATCCATGTCTCTTCCAACCCTATTTTCATTTTGTTAGCTGTCAAAGTTAATTTTCGTTCTTCTTAATTTTGACATTATTTTTCTGTATCTCCAAAGTCAAGAGCCATCTTGCTAGTCAAGTACCTTTCGTTGAGATTCTTGATAATTAAAACACTGCCCACACCCGAACGGGAGAAAGGAACTGGTACTGAAGCTTACAGTTGCCATTTGTTTATTAAATTTTAGAGGCTCAAAAGACTATAACAAGGAGACTGTGAATGTTTGTATTTCATTATAACCAGCTGCTTACCAGAAAAACCTGTTATCAGGCTCACAACCCTCGAACCTTCTTTGTGAACACAACGTTAAGTCTAAAGGCTGTTGATCTCCAGCACAGACTGAGAAATAAAATGTCCCAGAGTTCAAAAGTTTGCGCACTTCAGCAATAATTTCCTCATCCTGGCCATCTTGTAAAGGGACAAACTGAGTGGCAGTGACACGGAATATTTCACTCTCATTGATTTTTCCAACTGAAGTACAGCCAGTTACAAGAACAAGGAAGAAGCTGATCTCCTCTTCTCCTGCAAAGAAACAGTCTGATCTTGGTGTGTATCAAATGTTGAAGGGAGATACTAGGAATTTCTAAGTCCAAGTTCCTTTGAGTATGAGTGAATGTCTTGGATAGTCGGAGTTGCTATTCTTTATTGGTATAAATCTACTAGCGTTCTATTACGAATGCCGTTCTCTGATTGGCCACACTACTTGCTATCTGTTCTGTGACAGATAGTGAGTAGCAGTTGTCAAGAAAATGGCGGCCGCTTCTTCACATTTTCAAAGTGTCTGCGTCCTCATCACCTATCACTCTATAGAAATCTTGACCTCATAATCTAATTATCAATTAAAAAATTATAGAGGTGAAATTTTAAATATATAGCTTTCATATAGAGCTGGGTCACTGAGTATGTCCTTTCATTTAAAACATTAGGCCAAAGTGTTTGAAATGCTTCACCTACTCCTTTACTGTGGGGGAGGCGACGGGAGGTAGCAATGGGGATAGAGCATGAAACTGCAAAAGACGTGATTGCCAAACCTGCAACATTGCTCTGTATTTTGTCTTAATTAGATGCAAAGGCTGAAGCTAAAAGAGAGTTTAACAGCACAAAAACATCCTTGTGAGTTGCAACATCATTCCATATTTCTTATATAAGTTTTGTGATAGTTATGCACATGTCATCAGCTTCCCCGTGGGGTCGACCCCCGGGCCTACCAGGGAGATATGTCGGGAATATAAGGAGATGTATGTGATTCTTTGCCCGAGGGTAGGGGGAAATCTTGACATTGTTTTACGATCAAAGATTAGGGGTGGGGAATTCACAAGTTTGAAAAGGATGTCACGAGGATTTTCAGCTGAGAGACACCTCACCCAGGTGGCTTTGTCTTGAGAGATTCCCCGACCCACCGGGGAAATTCTCAAGTTTGCTTGACTGATTTTACAATCCCCCTGGTTAGCCCGGGGGTCGACCCCACGGGGAAGCCGATGACATGTGCATTATATGGCCATCTAATTAAACCTGGCAAAAGGGATTCCAGTTTTTAAGTGTTTTTAACTCACCAAGATTGATTTTGAGAGCTCCAAGACAACCATAAGCATCTGTAACTTTTGAATATCCTTTCTTGATACTCTCTGTCTCCCATTGTGCTGCAAGGGGAAAAAAATTCTGCTTCAGAGACTGAAAAGATTTATCGAAAACTTACTAATGCAGTATTGTTTCAACCAACTTTTGTTCATAAACACCCTTTTCCCCTAATGGTATTGTTTGGGATGCATAAATGTTCCCTTATTCTAGGTGAATTCCACACCAAAGAAATGTTTGTGTTTCCAAAGTCCAACGTTTCCAATGTTTTAGGCCCACACCAAAGATCTTCACCATAACTTACATAAATTATACACCCTTTCCACTCCTGTTCAGTTTCTATCAGCCTTCAGTAGAATCTCTTCTTGAATTTCTTAATTTTGCAGAAACTAAAAAAAAATATCAAAAACTTTGCATTGAGCATAAATTGGCACCACTTTAAAGAAAGCCGGCTGTGATCATGAATTCTTCTAATTCACGCCGGTTACACGTTTTTCTCTCTGTTTTAGCTGATTTCAAAACGGAAAACCAAACTTAAGCCACAATAGACAAAACAACGTTTATTCATTTAACCAAGGATTAAGCTGTAAGGTGCGTGTGCTATGTAAACGTGTAAGGTTAATCATCCAAAACAATTAAGTTCAAAAATTAATTGTTAACTAAATAAGTTAAATCATAAGAACAGACGAATGTAATAATTATTAATTTAATTTAACATTAGTTGTAAGATTCCTAAAATGGTGCTAGACTAATAGTAAGCAGGCCATGCATAAGAACATAACACCAGAAATTACAAGTTGACAACGTAAGCAATACACAGAATCGTGAAGAAGCTTTTCCAAGCACAGTTGCGGTCACTTACATAGCTCGGCGATAGCGCCACTTTCGAATAACAGAGTATCCGGTTTTCCTTTGATTTCCAGTAAAACGGAGACTGGATCCCTGTCGATTTTACTGTAGCAGACAAAGGACTTTCCTATCAACATAACTACACAAATTTTGAGTCTATAATGTTTCGAGATTAAAAGCTTAAGACGCTCTAAAACGACGAGCAAAAACAGCCGAAGAGAACTCCGCCATCTTGTTTACAAAACGCCGCAGACCATCATGATTGCTGTGTAATCGTCAAAAAATTCCGAAATACGAGTGAGGGCCTGGGAATGAGGTTTGCACTGCATGAAAAAAATGGTCACCTAACCAACCTTGCACCTAACCAACTTTGACGCTGTTCAGTTGAATTGGAGCTGAAACAAAGGCTTTTGAAAATTTTGAAAAATAGAGACTTTGTATGGTTTGGAGGGACACACTTTCCGAAATAGAGACATTTGTATGGGATTTTTTAAAGCTCTAAATGCATGTCAACTGGCCACTTTTCGACCAAACATGGTCAAACTTGCTGAAAGTACTTATTTCGAGATACCCTTTCATATGAGAATCGATTTAGTTCAATGGCATTGATTTTCAATGAAGTTTGGATTCGTTCCCAGGCCCTTACTCGTTTAGAACATGGCCGGCAATTCCCAGGAGGAAAATGGAACGGTTTTTGCCGGAAATTACCGTTCCCAGCCGTTCCATTTGCTTCTGAACAGAAAATTCCGGAATTCTTTACCCTCACCGAAATACCAGATGGAACAGAAAATTTCCGATATTTCGGGAAAATGGACAACCTCGAGAGGTTAGCCAAAATTTTCGAGATGAACTTTCCGGAACCGAAAATTCCGGAATCAAGACCGTTAAAGTACCTATGAAGTAAAACAATTTGCTTCGCATTTTTGAAGCTTGTTGTGTCTTGATTACGAAATGACAAAAGAAACTTGACAAAATCAACTGAAGCCAATTTTTTTCGCCCTGCAAAGTAGAGCCTGAGTATCAGGCCTTTCTAAGGCGAGGGGGAAGGGAGGGAGAAAGGCCTGACACAAACGTTTTTATTGGCTTATGTCGAACATCCAGATTCTGGATGTTGCGCTGATTGGATAATTCACAATGCGCACTGACGTCACACCACCGGAAATAAAAATTTCATAATGGCGTCTTCTGTGAACTGATCTCCACGAAAACGAAAACTTCGCTTCATATTTATTTCCGTGTGATCATGGAAGGCGACGACTTCAAAACGGCTCTTGAAGGCGCTCTACAGTTCTTTCCTGGAATTAAACTTAAGAGAGAACAGGAATTATGTCTCGAAAGCCTGCTTGTCAAACGGACCGACTGGCTAGTAACGGAAAGTCTTATTTACCAGCTTCCGTCTTCCAAAAGTGTTATCCCAGTACTAGTTTAACAAGAATGGAACAAGAAGGACATATTCAGCAGGGGCGTAGCGTCCATATACGCACGTACGCCCGTGCGTACACCTGAAATTTGGACAAAAATATTTTTCTTATTACTGGAAAGCATCAGTTTTAAAGTTACCATAAAATTGGGACGATTTTTAAATGCCGAATTGTACTGGCGTTTGTGTGTAAATCTTTCCAGTATCTTTTCAGGAATCCATACACGGCAAAAAAAGTCATATAGGAGTGCAAACAAAAGCAAATTGAAAACAATCTACCCTCCGAGGCCCCCACACCTATCCTGTGTCAACTTGCACTGCTGAGCGTAGCTTCAGCAGTATGAAGAGACTGAAAACCCCTTTACGAAGTACCATGACAGACGGGAGATTGAGCTCTGTAACAATTCTTCACATTCAATGAGCACAAGGACGTTGACATTGATGATGTTATAACAGAGTTTGCCCTTCTGAAGGGAAATAGGAAATAGTAGCAAATGGCATTTCCGAGACCCTACATTTCACAACTTTCTGGGGGAGCACGCCTCCACACCCCCTAGGTTGAAGCGTCTTTGGCGCTAGAAATTTTCTTCTCTGTGCGTACATCTTCAAAATCTCACGCTACGCCCCTGTTCAGTGTTTTTTGTCAGTCCGTTTGAGTTGATCCGAAAACAACAAGTCGAGAGACTAAATGCAAGTGGTGTGAAAGCAGCTTTACTTGAAGATTTGTCGACTTTGACGTGTGAATATTTGATTGGTTGATACGTTCAGTGACGCCTATCATGCTGTGAGGGGGTGGAAAACTACAATAAAAGCGTCTGTGCCAGGCTTTTCTTCCCTTTTGCGCTTCTTCCCTTTCCCCCTTCCCCTTTAGAAAAGCCTGATACTCAGGCTATCCAAAGTACCTCAAAATTCGCTGAATGGTGTCCCGTGGACTGGGAATGAGTCTTTCCCCTGAACAATACTGATGACGTTCTGATGACGCGGGAAGTGCCGTGACAAGCGTCTCCCCTGAAGCATTTCCTACGTCACAGCTTTGTCTTCTTTGTTCAAGTAATTATCATTGTAGCAAAACATTTTAAATTCACATTGAGCCTCTCATGTACCTGTGATTGTAAAATTTTTGAAAACGCGGACAAGTAACAATGATCGTAATTTGCATAAATTCAGCCCTTTTTATACTATCTTACAATCACAGCCACCTAGGAGGCTTAATGTAAATTGAAAATGCTTTGACACCACGATAATTCCTTGAACAGAGAAGATAAAAGTAAAAGTTTAACATTTCCTTGTAAATCTTGAAGAAAAGTGCGAGAATGAGCAAACAAGGCCTTCAAAATTTTATATGCAATTTACTTGAAAACGCTCTTACATATTTTTGTCTAATTTGGCCTACAAGTTGCCGGACTTGAGTGGTTTACTCTCTGTAAGTTTCGTTGTGCAGTGTCTGACTGGATTTCGAGATAATTGGCCTTGTTGAAAATGAGCTGCCACGCGTTATCGTCGTTATGATAACAGCTGTTGCTTGGAAACCAATGAGAAAACAAACTTTGATCACACGTAGCGAAGATATTGTAGAGTCAAGGAAATCGAAGCTTGTCTTCTAGAGGAAATTTTGATTTCAACAGGTACACCCCAAGACCAAAAAACTGTTTCGAGCCTCCTTAAGATGGAGACACTTTTAGGCGCCAAATTTAGAACTTTCGGTTCGATTTATTCCGCGTTGTGAACTTTCTACTGCCTAAAACCTAAATATTAACCCATTGGCTACCGCAGGTTTTTACATTTTCGGAGTGATTTTCCACCTATAAACGATGAATAGCAATTCGTGACTCTTTATTTGAACTACCAGGGAAAAGTGGTGCTGTCCTAAGCCACTGGAGGCTCAAGGTTTCTGAAAACGTCATTTTGACGTAGCTATTTTTTATCCGTGAAGCGACAACAATGGCCCAAGTTCGGTTTGCTTGCGATTTCTGCTAAATTTACAGCCATTTTTCATCTTTAGCGGCTGCCTGATGAGCATCATTAAGCGTGACGGTAGCTAAGAGTCCACTTTCTCAAAGAATCGAGCAAGGTGATGTACTTTGTTGTTGAATTTGGCTTGTTACTCGACCAACTGGGAATTTGGCCGGTCGAACACTTAGTACCTTTAGGACTCGACTATTGATGAATTTCTCGACCTACCGCCACATATTTTGGAATTTCTATGTACTGAAGATGACCACGAGCAGGAAATTTTGGCGGTAGGTCGGAGTGGCTATGTGAAAGAATTGGGGGAAGGAACGGGCGCTGTCAAAAATTCTCGTTAGTTCCCAGCATGCAATGCGCTCAAGATGTTGAAAATGTCGGGAAGGCCCGAATGCACTGGAACAAAAGGCTGTATCTACGCTCGGGAGAAGAATATGAACAAAAAAAGTCATTTCTAAGCTAGAAAAAGGACTGAATTTCGTTATGATGGTTGAATTTTGGTTTTTGGACGATGATTTCCCTAAAAAACATGAAGGCAAAAAGGGGCATTTTTGTTGTTTCTCTTTGACGTTAAAAACGGCCAGTTTCGTTCTTGTCCAAACTCAAAAGGCCATATTTGGTAAAAATCGCTACGTTTCTTGCATTTATTGGATATCCAAATTTAAAGGGCATTCCATTTCGTGCTCACAACTAACAGTTAAGGCAATATTCGTGCGATTGAGAAAGTTGCAATGTTTTGAAGCATGGGAGTTTTTTACGGCCGGTTTTGGCCGGCACGGGTGCCAATGGGTTAAGAATCAGACAATAATAAACTATCCCATTAGAACAAGAAATTTTTTACTTCATAGGCACCTAAGCGCCTTTTTAATCAGTTCTTGAAATTTCAAGATTCTGCGTGCCAAATCTTGAGATTTCAAGTTTCTGCATGCCAAATCTTGAAATTTCAATATTCTGCCTATCAAATCTTGAAATTTCAAGATTTTGCATGTCCAGATTACGCATGCCAAATCTTGCGATTTCAAGGTTTGGCATGCCAAATCTTGAAATTTCAGCATTCTGCAATCGGCAATATTCTGTATGCCAAATCTTGAAATTCCATGATTCGATCTGCATGCGAAATCTTGAAAATTTCAAGATTCTGCATGCCAAATCTGGCAATTTCAATATTCACTAGCCTACATGTAATTAACTCGCGCTGATAACTCACGGTATCTAACTCACCAAATTGGAGGACTCGAGATTTGTATTTAATGACTACTCAAGCTGCAGTGGTGCACGCTTGAGGCAACCGTTGTTCCAGTGGACCAAGGCTGCCTTAACGTCACCCTGCCTAAATCGCCACCTACAAGGCGCCGTTAACAATTTTAAGTTTTTGCCAAAGGACTATACCAGTACGGAATAATATTAATGTTAACTTCGCAAGTGATCAGATAAATTTTAGTGTAGTTGCTATGAAAAATGTTAAATTATTCTTTTTGCCAGTCTCATCAGTTTTCAATTATTTGTGTATATGCATGCACGTATTCGATCATTTTTTGTATATTTATTGTCTCTGCCAGTATAGTTTTTACTGTTTTTGGAGTTAAACGGATTAAAGCAGTTAACGGATTTTTCTTTTTCATGATAGCAAGGCAGTTTGGCAACTTTGTGGAGTTTGACAACATTGTTGAACGCATGAACTTCTTAAAGTTCTTACGTTTGACGCCTCGGAGGTTCCCATTTTTACCAGTTTTCAGCGCTTGGACTCCTTCAATTTGACTACTACATCGGTTATTATTCCTATGTGGTCGATCACTAGTCCATTTAGAAGATTGCGCTTAGTGCTTAGAGTTAGATAGAACAACAGGGCTGGTCACAGCCAGGGTTCATTACGCCCCTAGTGGTTCTTTAACGTCCCACAGCATCAATTATAAATAGTTGTGAGACGGGGCCTACGGTTCATCTTTCTTATCCGAGAAGACTAGAAATTAAAGTCTAACCATTTGCAGATGTTATTTACAAAGGCAGCACTTTCTCCTCAGTTATTTAATGACCCCGAGTGTTGGTCCTGCCGGGGTTTGAATTTGCGACCTCCCAAACTGGTGATGGAAGACTTTGTAAGTATTTAGTAAAAGATACGAAAGATATACAAGAAACTCAACTCAAAATACATAACGAGTTCTCAATCCGGTTCCGATCCAATTGTTAGATCTAGCTCTTAGAGCGGTTTTCAATTGAGCGGTATCGAAAGTAATTATAGTTTTGCTTTTGCATTGCTTCGCTCTGTGATTGGCCAGGAAATCTCGCGCCACTTTCTCAACCAATGAGAAGCAAAACCAAAACCAAAACCAATTGTGACTTGCATGTGTGTATTTTCCCACGCTTTACACCGGCTACATGTAATTGCTTCGTATTCTGATTGGCTCACTGCACTGCTTATTTCTGTTGTGATTGGTCAGAGTAATTGCTTTGGTGTTGGTTTTACGACGCTCAATTGAAAAGCGCTCTACACGCGGAAAACACTTCGATTTATTTATTGAAAAACCTGGCGTTGGAGGTCTGGGTAAAAGTTTGACAATATTATGAAAGGTGTTCGTCATCGTGGTTTCAAATGATAGCTGAGTTAATCTTTAGTATCACGATTGAGTCACAAAGATGTGGATCGCGACGTTTCGACCGCTATACTGCTGGTCTTCATCAGGCAATGGTGTCGACTGGTTGTGTGTGAGAATAAGAAGCACCGTGGCTGGTCGTGTTTTATGCGTGAACGGATTAAGGAACACGATAGAGACATACGGCTTGCTCGAACCCAATCCTCCGCCGTTTCAGAACATAGCAACGCGACCGGACATTATCCGCTCTGGGACGAAGTTAAATTTATTGACCGAGACCCACATTGGTACACCCGTAGGGTTAAAGAGGCTATTCACATAAGATTTCACCCTAACAACAATGGAATTGAAATTCCTGAAGCGTGGATGCCCACGATCAGACAACACAACAGCCGATCAGTAGGTCTTTACACATTCTGCCGGCAGAATTTCGAGCATAATAGGGCCTCAGGAGCAGAATATATGATTGGGGCATAATCCGAGCAGAATAGGCCATTTTTGCATACTCTGGGGCCTGGGAACGAGTCTGAGAGGGAGCTGGGCACGAGCATCCGAGCAAAACAAGATGGCGGAACCATGTTAGCAATGTCAGCAGCTGTGACAGTGGATGGACAAAGACATTTCTGATATGGTTCATTGTTATCCCAGACTCTTTTTACAAGTTATTACCCATGTTAGTTTTAAGGATTAAATAATGTTGGGTTAGCCTCACCCTGGAAGGGCGATATAGTGTCTTATTTATCATGTTTGAGTATTTTGAACCCAGGAATATCGATTTTTACAGAAGCATAATTCGAGCATAATAGTACTTTTGGAGCATAATCTCGAGCAGAATAGCCTTTTTTGGAGGCAATTCTTTTAAGCAGAATAGCCTTTTTTTCGAGCAGAATGTGTAAAGGCCTACCGATCAGTACCAAAGCGGACCGCTGAGGGAACAATTTCTAGTCTGAACGACAAGGATCGAAATCCTCCAATCAACAACAGCCTAAGCAAGGATCGAAACGCACCAATCACGACCAGCCACGGTGCTTCTTATTCTCACACGCAACCAGTCGACACCATTGCCTGATGAAGACCAGCAGTATAGCGGTCGAAACGTCGCGATCCACATTTTTGTGACTCAATCGTGAGACAAAAGATTAACTCAGCTATCAAGTTTGAGAATATTCTTGATTTAAATTTTTTCTCCCTTGCTTTTTTAAACCGTTTGATAATAGACCATTTTACAGTTCTTTGCTCAGTATCCCGGCCTTTGATTGAATGCAAGGCTAGGGGTGACCTTGTTTTGATACAAACCTACCTTCTTTTCTTATGGAAATTGTGCTCATTAAACACTAGTTAGCATAAGAAAAACATGATTTACATAAGAAAAGTAGGTAGGTTTGTATCAAAACAAGGTCACCCCCAGCCTCGCTTTCACCGACAACTGTAAAATGGTCTATTAGTCTAAAACAAAGTGAGACCTCTTCTAGTGTAAATCCAGGAAAACAAGATGGAAAACCATATTTGCTCGTAGTAGAAACAGGTACCTTTGCGTTGAATTTACTCGATGATTTGCTAAAAGGAGGAAACGTTAAGTTTGCAGCTAATTTACGTAAATGTCAAACACAAAAGGTTGCATTGATTTTATACAGATTTGCTCATACACCTTACTCCAAAATGGCGGCAAATTTATTATTCTTTTGTTTGCATGATAACTAGCCCTCTTTGCCTCATTTTCACTTCAAAATTCTTTTGTATTTTGTACATGTTGACGAGGCAAACAGGGCTAATTAACATGCAAACAAAAGAATAATAAATTGGCCGCCATTTTGGAATAAGGAGTATAGGGACAAATATGTCCATTCACGAGGCCCCGTCTGAGGGTGACAAATTTGATTTGTTAAGTAACGCATGCCTCAAATTTGCCTTAGTTTAGCTTCTATGGCAAATATTTTACTTTCACAAACACTAGTACTGCTTTTTGCTTGCCATTTGGTCTCTATGCACATTGAAAAACTGCCTCGATTGATTACAACAAGGAAAAAGGTTTTTCTTTTCTTTTTTTTTCAAACCTAAAACTTTTATAAATACAGTATGGGTAGCCTGCTTGAGAGTGATGCGGGATCAGACGGTACTTCCGTTCCCAGCTTCACATTACGATGAAGGATACCTTACTCCTACAGGACCTATATGGGTTTCGATCATTCTCAAAACCAGACTCAAAAATGAGAACAGATTACAGTAACGGCGACGCCAATTCCTCATTAATAATAATAATAATAATAATAATAATAATAATGATAATATAATAAGCATTTGTATAGTGCTAAATCGACAACTTCTTCACAGCGCTTTACAATATCTACTATATAATTAAGGTGGTACTTAAGGTGAATTGGAGTGAATTTTTTTAAGGAGTTTAAAGAAAGGATTAAAATGTACAAAAATGTTTTGAAACACCACCAGACAGTTGACACCCCACAAAGGCACTGGAGGTTGCTGGGGAACTGTTTTGGTGTCCATCTACTAATTTTCCACTTCAAATTTCAATTTTAAACTTTCATTAAATCTTCAATATTCCCTATTTCCCTATATTTAACAAATCCTTTGAGAAAAATTATCTCTTCCCAAATATGCCCAAAAATCACCAAAAAATTCAAAAAATATCCCGCAATACATCTTCCTGGGACGAGCATAGGGATTTTGGATTGCTTGAAAAGCGAACAAAATATTAACATCAAATCCATGTCAAGCGGCCCTAAAACTTCAAGTTAATAAAAAGAAATCCAATAATAGTTAAAAAGGCTATTTAAACTACGACTGTTAGGTAAAAGAAGTTTTAAATAAATAAGTCTTCAAGTCCTTTTTAAAAAGTGTTAAAGTGTCTGATGATCTAATAGATAATGGTGGTTCATTCCACAGTTTTGGACCGGCAACGAAAATAACGGAGACTATAGAATATAAACTTGCGGTTAAATTATTCAGTAAGGACTGGAGTCTCCCTCAAAAATCTGCCTTTCGGCCATCTTCTGTCATGTGAGAGGATTCTATGACGAACAAACCACGTGGCTCACATCATTCGGTGAAGAAGCATCTGGCCAGGGTTTTATTTATTGATTTTATTTATCGTCATCATCATCATTATCATTCTCTCTGAAGTCTTGCTCTTTTTTCTTATGGTGCCAAGTTCATTCCCTGAGCTCAGGGCAGTCATACATCTATTGGATTACTTGATGATAGGGTCCTCCTATGTATGTAAGCAGTCCTAAGGAGGACAATCTTCTGAAGCTCTGTGATTCTGATGTTCCCTGGCATCTTACTCACTCAGTTTTCAGACCCCTTCTTGACAAACCCAAGAGCACCAATGACCACTGGAACAGTTGTTGCTTTCATTCTCCATGGTTTCTCGATTTCTATTTCAAGATCCTTATACTTGGAGAGTTTTTCTACTGTTTTTAAAGAAGTGTTTCTTCAGTCCTGTGAGGATAGATATATAAATGAGCAGGCAAGTTCTTTTCTCCTTGTCTTTCACTGATATATGTCTGGTCTGTTTCACTTGATCTCTTTCTCAATCTGGACTGGAATGTCCCAGGGTATAGTCACTGCGTTGTTTTCAGTTACTGTCGAGGGTTCATGTTCGTAATATTTGTTTTGCACTTTGATGTCATAGTGCTTGCAGATTGCCCAGTGAAGGTATGCTGCTGCCTAGTTATGTCTTTGTACGTACTCTGTTTTGACAAGTTCATGACAACCTGCGATGAGGTGGTCAACTGTTTCCTGATGTTGGTTGCAAATTCTGCAAATGAGGTTGGTGCCGTCTTTCAGAATCTTATTTTGGTGATATTTAGTCTTGATGTATTGATCTTGGGCAGCAATAATGAATCCTTTTGTTTCTGAATTAAGGACAGCTGTTCTCAGCCAATTGTGGGCTTAGTCTTGGTCTACATCTTTTTCCGTTTCTGGGTACTGTCCATGCAAAGGCTTTTCTTCCCATTTGCTTATTATTATTATGGGCTGTTTAAAAACTCCTAAATGCCAGGTTCTAATCACAATATCATCATCATCATCATCATTATTGTTGTTATTATTATTATTATTATTATTATTATTATTATTATTATTATTTGTGACAAATACATCATTCGAATACAAATTTACAACATTTTGTAATCCGCTCAGTTTCGTCAGCTTTAGAAAAGTAGCGAGGAAGCCCAGTAAGAAGCTGGAAGCTTATTAATATTGAGTTCCTCCATCATACAGTAGATGGTATGAACATAAAATATCAGAGGACGGGCGATATCTGTCCATTACGAAGACAGTTTTAGATATTCATAAACTTATATAATATCGCCGAAGGGTAAAAGAACTACTGAAACACTAAATTAATTTCATTTACTGGCGAGGGATTAATTAAGATTAGATCTGACTACCTCACTTTGAAAAATTGAGCTTTCCTGGCCACTAATGATTTTATTCTTACTTAGTATAAATCTACTCGCGTTCTATCACGAATGCCATTCTCTTATTGGCTACGCTACTCGCTATCTGTTCTGTGGTACATAGCGAATAGCGGTTGTCAACGCAATGGCGGCCGCTTCTTTGTGTTTCCGAAGTGTCCGAGCAGGATTTGGATAATTTACTTATTTTCGGATTTGATTGACTGGTAGATTTATACTAAAACAATTACGTAGCTTATTCGCTCTCGATTTCTATCGAGTGATAGCTGACGGGTTCATAGCTGATTCTGGCTGCGCCCTCATCAGCTATCACGCTATCGAAATCTCTCACATAGATCTGACAAAGTTTTACCGCCTCTAAATCTTATTCTTATCATCATTAATTAAGTTTGGTATAACAACTTTAATCAAAAAACGTGATCTTCGACTGTAAATAATGTTGGAACTCTCGTGACACAAATTACATATAAGAAAAAAGATAATGTCGTCTAAGCAGAATGTTTCATTTGCTGAACAAATTTCTTTATTGCCGTATGGCCAAAACCCGGATCTTGGGAAAGCAAATGCATAAATCTATAATGAAATTGACTTCCAACAGTGATTTATTCAGCATTCCCAGTATTAGGCAAGGAAACTAAATAATGATCTGCATCCTGGCACGCGATACGATTAATGTATGATACATTTATTTTTTGACAACAATTTATTTTTTGACAACAAAATGATCTGTTAGAAGTTGGTCTCTTTTCAAATTAAATGAAATAAGAGATCTCACTAAAAATCAGTTAACACAGATTATTTCTTCCGCCCATGTTGGCGGAAATATGGATCTATTATTATCAGTTTCTGTTTGATCAGCTATACACAGAACCAATACAGGCCCATTAGTACTGTCATAGATATGTCGAGGTACATTTCAAAAAGAGGCACTATTATGTACATTTCTTGATGGAAAAAATATGGTTGGTGGATATACAGAAAATCATTGTTCAAAGGTGTACGGAGGTTTACCAAGTCGCCGAGAACTGACAACGCGCATCAGTTGACGCATTGCATTTTGAAGCTGTAAAATGGAAAACGTCTCGTTTGCTCCGAGTGGATCATCAAACAACACAACCGCCCCTTTGACTTGGATCCAAGGCGACCAGTCAGGCGTCGAAGAAATTGTACTTTTTGCTTTTGTTGGGATCCTTATCACCTTTGAGAACGCTGCAAGCATTCTAGTATTCTGGCGTTGCAGATCTTTCCTGAAGCTATCGACCATACTTCTCATTAACCTAACCACGGCCGATCTAATAGTAGGATTTGCAGTTATTTGCCGGGTCGTAGGAGAATTTCTGCCACAATCCACCGTCATCGAAGACGTGCATTTTAAAGTCGCCGTCCAGTTGGACGCCTTTTCAGGGTTGAGTTCAATATTTTTTCTTGCGGCCATTTCAATCGAAAAGTGTCACTCCATTCTGCGGCCTCTCCATCACGTTGTCATGCCAACTAAGTATTACGTCACAGGTATGTCTTCGGTGTGGCTGTTAACCGGCTTCCTTTCTGCTTTAACTTTGCTCTCTTTGTGCGGTTACATGAACGAACGAGTCGTTGACATTGTGGTGATATCATTTATCGGACTGGCTTTGCTTATCACATGCGTCTCATACATATCCATCTGGTTGAAATTCAGTTGTAGGAATTTTACACCTCAGACACCAGCGACGGAGATGAACAAAAAACTGGTGAAAACCCTTTTTATTGTAACAGTGTTGTCCGTAATAACTTGGCTTCCGTTCTACATTGTATTCATTTTACTCCATTTATTTCCTAGTATACCGTTATCTAACAGCCTAGTGGTCGCCACTCGGCTCCTTCAGTTTGCAAATTCGCTTGTGAACCCGATCGTTTATAACCTCAAAATGCCACAATTTAGGAAGGCAATGAAGAAGTTGATATGTGGCTACTGTGTGAAGACCAACCTAAGGTTAGCATTAGCTTAGTGTCCTTGAAAAGACGTTAGCCGATAGCCAGATATTCAGTACCTCCTCTCCTACAAAAAATTCACATTTGTTGGAAATAATTGCTAGATTCCAAGTAAAAAGTATAGATGTCATCATCGCCTAATTTCGATTTTAAATTTCCCGGGGACGGCCATTTTGGATTTGATGACGTGTAATGGCTGTAGCTATTGTCAGGAAGCAAATGAAGCAGAAAATCCTTTGTGTTAAACAAAAGGGCAACCAAAATGGCAGCGCCCGGGAAATTTAAAAGCGAAGATAGGCGATGACGATATCGATTTTTTTTGTACACTTAAATGTTTTAAAGATCGATTTAGAAAAACATTTCAAAAGCAAAATTAATGATAAAAACGTTACATGACGTTTCGACGACCTCATTTGACAATGATGACATGAGGTCGTCGAAACGTCATGTTACGTTTTTATCGTTAATTTTCCTTTTAAATGTTTTATCCACGTTATACAGCAAAATTTGCATTGAAATCTAGTAATTATTTCCTACAATTTAGCGCCAATTTGTTGTAAGAGTGGAGGTTCCCTTTAAACGTGGATCATGCAATCAGGTGCCGAATTCGATCAGCCGTTGATCAAAAAACCATTAAAGTGCTTTAACTAAAATAACGGATTGCGTTCTTGTTTCCTTAATAGTTGCCTTTTTCGTCTTTTTTGTTTGTTTAATTGTTGTGTTTGTTTGTTCGTTCGTTTTGCTTGTTTACTCAATTATTTAATCTGTTTCTTGATTTTTGTTTTACCCAGCTATTTTTTCTTACTGGTTTCATTCCGTTCTTTGTTGATTTATTCTCTGCTTCTTCTTCCTTTTCCGTCCTTTTTTTAATGATTAATTAATCACAATTCAAAGCAGACTAACACCAAACTTAAGACGACTAATGCCGGCTGAGCAAATTGTTAAGTTTATCAAGTTAAGGAAGTGCACACTTCCCTCCTACGAAAAAAATGGTAGGAATTGTGCAACAGAAGCTCCTAAGCCCTGTTAGTTTTTAGATAACATCTCAAGTTATAAACCACTTCCAAAGGCTATGATGTGCAATAAACTCGACATCTAGAGTGCAAGACTGACTACGCCAGCGCCCCAATGTAAGAATAGAAGGCCAGTTGGGGTTGCTTATTCTCTTTTAGTTTTATCTGATACCTCAATTAACAACAACAACAAGCTTTATTTCAATGAGCGTAAAACATTACAGTGTTGCGAAAGCAGGTAACAAGAATTAAACTAATTTGACAACAGATTGTTTAGTAAATCAAAACACGCGGAAATAAACTTAACAAACTGCATATTAATAATATTGTCATCACAGTTCATTAATTCAACAATTAAATCAGCAAATGATAACAGCTTAATATTCGGTATTCTATTAACTATTTCATCATAAAAGGCATTTCTAATTGATGAATACTTCGGACAAAGAAACAGAAAGTGGGTTTCATCTTCAATCTCATTCATAGCACAAAGACTGCCAAGTCTTTCACATCTAGGGATATTATCATACCTACCGGTTTCAATTTTATGATTACTAATTCTCAGTTTCACTAACGTTTTTCTATTACAGTTTTTTCTGGTTATGTCTAAATAAATTGAGGGTGCATAGTTGTTTTTGAAATAAAATTTTAGTTTTTAATGCCGAAGGGTATGTTTCCAGTGATCGATATATTTCTTTTATATCGAGGCATGTTCGTCTTCCTTGAAAAGTTCACTTATAAGCGCGAGAAATGACGCTTAATCATATTGTTATCTAATTCGCTATGATCGAAGTCAGGGAGATCATAGTCAGATGATAAATGTTTATGAGATTGGAGTAAAAGCTAATTTTGCCATGAGAATGAAGATCAATTGACGTTAGAAGGGACTGTTTAACAATAGAGTCTTGGGCCTTATTTTAAAGTTAAGTTACGTAATTAAGTATTCTTTTATTTATTTCAGTAATCAAGGGAAATCGGCCAAGTTCAGCCCTACACGCAATATTGGATGCTTTATTGCTTACTTGTAAGTAACGTTTGCAAAACTGTAGATGCGTTTTTTCAATCGGTGAATTTTCCCAAGACTTAAGATCTGATTTAGTATAGACACCCCAGACTTCACTGTTATAGGTTAAGATTGGGGAAATCATTGTGTCAAAAATTTTACTGGCAAGAGACGGTTTCAAACTGCTAAAATCTATATGTCGACGTAGGCTAATTAAGAGCATGAAGAGCCTTTTCCCTTAAGTGATCTAGCGACGATCGACATAGTAAAGTTTCCAGTCGAAGAAATGCGAGTCCCTATGTACGTATCATTTTGGACAATATCAATGTTTTCATTTCCTATATGAAACTTATGGTCATGTTAAATACCTGCTCAAAAACTGAATGTTAGAAAAAATTCTATGACTAAAATATGCGATTGACGGCGTAATGACTGGCAGCAGTGCCGCCAGATAGGTGAGGTGGAAGCACACGTGAATTTGTGTGAAATTTTAAAAAGGGATTGAAATGTAAAAAAAAATGTTTTGAACTTAACACCACCAGACAGTTAACACCTCCAAAAGGGCACTCCAGGTTGGTGGGGAACTGTCTACTAATTTCCAACTTCACATTCCAATTTTATACCTTCATTAAATCTTCAACATTTCCCTGAATTTAATTAATTCTTTAAGAAAAATTATCTCTTCCCAAATATACCAAAAAATCACCAAAATATCCCAAAATATCCCACAACATAGCTTCGTGAAATAATGAGCATGGGGAGTTTTGATTGCTTGAAACGCGAACGAGTTTATTAACGTTAAATCCATGTTAAGCGACGAAAAAACTGTGTTCAGGTGTACTCCCGCAATGTCCGAGTCCCTACAACGTTTGTAAAATTTGGGGGGATGGGGTATCATCAGTCCAGGCCAATAACAAGTATCATATAACAGAGGGCGTTTTTCATGTACCAAGAGTTCCAGAAATACCGGTTGGGCTGTAAATGGAACACGTGTTTTTGGTTCGTTCCACTGGAAAATTTCCGGAAAAAAACGGAACTTCTGAAAAGGTAGACCTGTTTTCCAGTTGGGAACCTTCCGATGGATTTTATGAGTTTCGCAAGGTTTCACCAGTTCCAGGCTTTTCACGGCCATATCTTCGTTGAACAAAAATGGCGGCGGATCCTTCTTCTTCAATCAACTCGAGTAGTTTTTACTAATGCTCACTTTGCCACGGGCTTTTGCCACATCTGAAAACATAAATAAATCGCGACTGTGCCACGTATGTTAATGGTAAAAAGTATTTGTTGATTCGTCTTGAGTGTTCCGAATGTTTCATGCGTAGAGTTGCAATTATAATTTTCTTTCGTTATTCTCCTTTCGTAGTAGGCGTTTCAAGGGCGGTCTTACCATACAACCAATAAGATTATCGTTAAGGAATCTTCCATTGGCTTGTATTTCCCTGCACTGAGCTTCATAGGTTCCCTCGAATCAACCTGTAGTGGCTTGCAAACTATTCATCGATAGAATATCGTGGCAATATATTTTCAAAAAACCTTTCGGTGAAGATCGCGCCTTATATAAATTAGAACCGCTGCAATGATAGGAATGCCATCACCGTCTTCTGAATTTAATTAAAAGACCTTCTTCTTTAATAGACAACTCTTCAATTTCATTTAAAATTAACATCTTTGCCGCCATTTTGAAGTTTAACGGGAAAGTAGGGAGCCTGGGAATGATTGGAACTTTTGTCAAATGGAACGCGTTCTTCACCGATGGTCCTTTCCCATCGAATTTCCGATTTTTTTTAGTAAATGGAAAACGCCCAGAATAAACCACGAATTGCCAGGCCCATAGAAGTCACAGCTCCTCTTCAGAGAATTTGTTCATGTTTCTCCTTAAAGGCCAAAGTTGTCAACCGAAAGCCCCAGTTTTGCAAACCGAGCTGATCCCAGAAGCAAACGGAGGCGAATGAAATAAAATGAAGCTAATTTCCACCCGAAATGAGACTACAAGTTGCAGAGTAAATCGATTAATTTTATTTTCAGCTAAACATTGTGTCCCAGAAATTCGTCCCATCATTCTGTAGTTGCCAACGTAATCTTGTTTATTCCTCTCTCTTCTTATAATCTGGACAAATTGTTGCTAACTAAAAGCGACGAAATTGTTAAGTGTTCTAAACAAATATGTTGTTTAAGACTTAAAGGAGTTACGTCACGGTCTTTGGATTTTGAAAATTTTAGCCTCAATTTTTCAAAAAGGTGATTTGTAATCCGTTTCAATCTTATCCATCCTTCACCATCCTCGCCATATTTGCATTTATTCTTGTCTCTTTGGTGCTTATCTTCCCAGACAAATTGTTATTTCATTGAATTGTTTCCCATTATGTACATGCATTTTTTAATGTCTCTTATAATGACCCAAAATATCATGACCGAGCTCCTTTAAGAAGCTAAAGAAAAACACTTGGCTCATTCAAGTTAATCAAAAAGAAAGAAAAGTAACATTACCCAAACTTTAAAATGGCAAATGTGGCGCTTTCTATCCAAAAGAGGTTGATTGTAACGCACCTGGAATGAATTCGGTCCACTTTGTAAACTAGCGTATACAAAAAACAAATATTAATGATAGTGTTAAAAATATTGCAACAATCGAACAGATCAAAATGCGTTTCTGTTATATAAAAATCTTTCGCCTAATCTAAATTGTTCTAAAATGACGGATATAGATATAACATGGTTAAAATTATATACATTATTTGGTTCTGATATATAGGTAAAAACCCAGAAGCCCATCACTAAGAGCGTACAACTACCATACTAAGCCCACGTCACGGCACTTGTACAGACCGATTTATTTTTAGACTATCATTTCCAGCGAAAAAGAGCAACGAGGACGGCAACGGTAACGAGAGCGCCACAAAAAATATGCTTAATGAGCGAAAACAAAGGCTCTCCACATGCAGACACTTGTGATGTCTTCACGTAGTTATGGGCTCCTGTTAAAACTGATACTTCCCACGCCTGATTTTCAGCAAGACCTCCCTGAAGTAACTACAATGCAAAAGTGCCCACTCTAACTCCCCCCCCCCCCCCCCCCCCCCACCACACCCCAACCTTCCTTGTGCTTGGCAGCTTCTTCCTTTAAAAAAAAAATTGCCAAATACATTTTTCACATGAATTTTTACAAAAACATGGATGGCACAACGGTGTCAACGGAAGTCATGGACATCATTGTGTTATCGAATCCTCTTTCTGGCCTATGGCCCAGTGGAGGGTTCTGTGGGGGAGGCTTCTCACAACACCCGCAAAAAATACGCCGTAACCCCTGCCTGAAATCCTTTACCCTCAGAGCATACACAATGGGGTTCACCACTGAGTTGAAGTAATGCAGAAACTTCGTGGCGTAGATTGCCTGATAAAGACAGCCCAGGTCCCGACCGCAGCTTATAGTAGCAGTGGGGTCAACATGGAGAATATAATTAATGACTTTGAATGGCAGCCATGTAACCACGAAAATTACGGTCAAGATTAAGAGGGTGATAGCCATCTTCCTTTCAAAATCGTCGGTGAATTTTCCTCGAGAGCGCATTATAATTATGGCAATTACAAGATAAGAGACTATTATAATGATCATGGAAAGCGAAAGCAAAACCATGATGAAGATGAACACCCCCTCGTTGCTAGCAGCACCCACGTGTTGTTCTCGTAAGTAGGAGAGTACTCCGAGAAGCGCTGCGAAGAACCAGACAAAGGCTATCACGATGTAATAGCCGAGCGGCTTAAGATTATCATGGTTGAATGGCGACAGTGAAGCGTAAAGCCTCTCCAAGGCGATCACAACGAGAAAGAGTATGGACGCGTAAGAGGTGAAGATCTCTATCGCCGTCTGCGTGTGCCTCACGTGGTTGTCCACAGTCCACCACTGGGTGACCGCACCGCCAATGAAGTGAATGAACATGGGGATGGCGACTGCTCCTACCAGCAGGTCAGCTACTGCAAGGCTGATCAGAAGAAAATAGGTCTTCCTGTGCAGTGACTTGGTGGCGGCAAATCCGGCTATGACGAGGATGTTGCCGACGATAACTGCCGCTGACTCCAAACCGTAGACAATGCACCATGCCCGGTTCTCTCTCTCGGTGATTGGTTCTAGTGGTTGGCCGGACATCTCGTTCGTTTTCAGTAAAGCGTTTCACCTAATAGAAATAGAAAATTTGGTTTTATTCAATATTTTATTTGTCTGTTATTTCCGAGGGAAGGCAGCAACTGAATTCTTGGCCAAACATTTCCTAAGCTGGCAGATTATAATGACGCAATACAATGTTTTCCTTACATTGTCTGTTCTTGCGGTCTGTGGCTGAGCCGAGATAGTCGAGACTCCTGACCTTTGACTTCTGTAGCGCGGTTAAACCGCGAAGTTCAAATGGATTTTATAAAATATAAGCAAAAGCTATGGTCACTTTGGAGGTTTGGTTGGTCGTTGCATCTTTGCCTTAATTAATGTGACTGCGATGTGCAGTTATGAGTCATATGCGCCAGTCATCATTTGGCTGTGTGACCGCGTGATGCGGTTCCAGTAGGCAGTTTGGTAGGTAGGCTTTATTTATACACGATGTATATGAAAGCTGAAAGCTTGTGGAGTCGTGTATCATACATTGCTACTAAATTACAATATTGATAGTCGTAGAAACAATACAACTATCTTTAGTTTTCCAGACATGTGTTTCCACGGTGCATCCGTCATCATCAGAGTACAGTTTTGAAATCGCCGTTGAACTTATAACGCGCGTGAAATTACAAGGCTCGTTACATTGCGTTTACAATATTGCGTGCTAAATAACTTAAGACATAGAGCGACTTACAGGGAGAGTGTCAGGTTTATGTGTTTCACCTGCTGATTGAGATTGGGTTTCTCCTATTTGATATGCATGGATTCCTTAAGCCTCACTTGATATTTAGTAGTTGCATAGTCCAGAATGTGGAAACAATCCGTTGAACGGGATGCTCGACAGGACTCTGAACTCAGTAGATGTTTGTGAACGTGCGAAGATTCATCCGACAATAAGTGCTCTCGCACACGCGTGGAGAAGTGTCGGCTTGTTTCGCCAACATAACAAGCGTTACAGATTGCACACGAGAATTTATACACCACGCGTGTGCGGAGCCCTTTAGGGATGGCATCTTTCACACTAAAAAGATCTTTGATTTTGAAAGTAGTAAAGACTAGTTTAATATCAGTAGGCTTACATAATCGATTAGCAAGTTTGCATATCCTTCTCTCTGTTAAGAGTGAGAAGAGCCACTTTAAGTCATTGAAAAATTAAGGTGGCTCTGAACCCCATGTACATTTTTTTTTTTTTAAACTTTGCAGAAAGATGAATCTTTATGTGCAGATTGCAATTCAATAATAAAAATTGGGGGTCACCGGACTCGTTTTTGAGTTATAAGCACATAAACCCAAAATTTAGGGTGTAACTAAGAGGCTCTACTGTTGCTATGGTAACCTCATATGTCAAAAAAATTGATCGCAAATTCAGTGTTGAGAAATAATTGGGAAATTCTTTGATACCATGTTCAAGAAAGCAAACAAAAAATTGCGGGAGTATAGTCCCATCAAAGAGTTGGTGTTTAAAAACAACGAAACCATTTTGAGCCACCTTAACTCATTTCTTACTGCCATTTTGTTCATGTTTTTCTGTAATCTTCGAGGGTCGAGGTCAAGTCGATCTGGTTATTCCATATAAGGGTTGCCACGGACATTTCGCTGTTCCACAACATCGAGGGCTCTATTTTTCATGTCACGCTTGTCACGCTAGCTGTCGTTTATTTCTGAACGATTACTGCAGCTACAATTCGTTTCTTATTTGATTTATAAGTGTGTTTTTCGAGCCATTTTCCATCTCAGAAGCCCCCTGCCTGGCATCATAAGGCTGGGTTGATGGGTGGAGGCAATCCTTTGAAACAAAACAAATGTGAGAAGCAATTTCACACGAAGTGGGCCGTTGACAGTATTTGAGCGAGAGATGGCAATTCACGCAGTGAAGTTGTGTCTATAGTCGTTTTGTGAGTGGATTCCGGGACCTGGCATGGCAGTTTTGGCAAGTTTTGACCTGTAAATAATGCAATCGGAGCAATGTTTTGTCAGTAGGACCGGGTGACTCGACACGGTTCTAAAAAATATCTGAAATGGAAATTGGCGGACTGCTATGCGGCTGTTATCGACGAATATCCCGGAATTCATTTGGGTCACAAATGCGAAAATTACAGATCAGTGAGATCAACTGAAATCAAACGCGTTATCCACGTCGCGCTAAAGAAGTGAGCAGGAAGTTGTGGAACAGATGGTAAGAAGTGGAGTCGAAGTTTGCTGGCAATGTAGATTTTTAGCTTTAAGAGGAATTTTTGTCTTAAAAACGTCAAGACAAAGTTGCGTAGTTTTCAGTGTTGTCCAGGAGCATGTTTGGTTTTGCAACAGAATAAAAGGTCATATTCGATGAAAATTGGGAGTTTTGGTCAGTTTACGGAGCGATAAAGTCTACATAAATGAGCATTTAGCAATAAGAAGTTTCAGCTTTTCAAAGCACTAGCGGTGTTTATGACCAATCTATCGGCCCCTCGTAAGAAATGAGTTAAGCTAAATTTTAAGTGTACCTTGTAACAACACGTAGGAGTCAACACATAAATTCATTGCTAAATCTTATGAATATGTTTAACCTTGTGGTGAAGGAAACAGTTTCTTTTTGGTCCAAGTCAAGATTTCCGGGGATTCTCCTTACGCTCAAGGATGGGAAATAGAACATTAGTTGGGAGAAAATATAATTTGCAAAACCCAGGTAGCCATGTTGTGCCCAGGAGGAAGGTAGCAGTAAGAATTAAAACAAGCATTGTATAAGCATGTGACTTCATTAAAGCGCTATCCATCCGTATACTATCTTTTAAAGATAATAAACAAAATAAAATTATTTTATTAGGCCTTCATTTCTTACCAAATGACAGAAATATGAAGCGTCCGTATTACAACGCCTGCTCGGAACATTCCACTAGTTTTAGTGTTACATATAAAAACATCTCTATAACATGATTATTCATTGTCACTCCAAAAAGCCTTTGTTGCACTTAATAAACTTGCATAATCTGAACTAACATTGCTGTCACGAAGACAACAAAACGTTCTTCCCTTTCCCTGTCGCGATCGTTTTGCTTACTCATTTAATTTTACTTTCACATCACTTGTTTTTCCTCGAATAGTCAGGGGCACCCAACGACAAGTTTCGGTAAATATTTGTTCGGTGGAGGGTAGTTTGCTTTAGGCTTCCGGCGACGATTAAAGAGTTCACTCGGATTTTCGTAACTGTAAAGTGGCCTAAAAGATTCGCAATTTGGAAATCATAGCCCCTGAAGTTTTCGGAAGGTCATATTTGGTGTTTGTGGCAGTCAAAAACGTCAGCTAGCATTTTCGGAAAGAATATAGCTCCCTAGAAAATTCGTGGAAAGTTTCAGCTAGCATTTTCTCAAAGGAAGATTTTGTGCCCTAACTGAATTTTCGGCCTAAGAAAATTCCAAACAGATCAAATTCTGCTAGCTAACGAAAACATCACTTTGAACAGACTTTAAACACCATTAGGTACTTGAAAATGCCTTTCTACAGCTTCTGGGTGATTTGGCTCACGAGTTGGGTGCCCCTGAATAGATAATTGAATCAGTGTATAGCGTTGTGCAGACAGCCGTTCACTTTGACATTGCATGATCAGTGTTCTTGTAACAACATTAATCGATCATCAATCAAACCGACATTCTTTAGTTTCAAAGAAGGGGCCTTTGTTTGTCTGTTGATCGCCTATTGTAGTGTCAGCTTTGTTATGAAAACTAGACAAGACACACAAAATAACGGGAAAAATATCATGTTATTTTGATCGTCCTACAAGAAGATGAACGCTTACTGGACTGAACTCTCAAAGTATCGCAATTACGGTCTGGTTTGCTGTTTTCTGAAGGGGGCGATACCTTGTGAAAATATCCACTCGAAATGAGATCAGCGAGATATTCCTTTGTATTTTAGTTGATAACTGTATAACTTCTGTGAATGATATATGAAATAAATCATATGTAGTTACTTTGATACTGAGGGTCGCTGAATTTCGTTTGATCATGAAATCAATATCAATCGTAAGAGGAGACAAAACACCACTTGCTAATTAAAACTTAAAATAAACAGACAAATCTTTGCTGCTTTGGAACATTTTCGAAAGACGACAATAAAAAAATCTAATCCCCATCCGGTTTTGTTAGCTAAGGCCCGTTTCAAACGTCGTGCTACTGCCGTGCTTAGCTGGCTCGACTGTCGCACGACTCCAGCACGACTTGGTTTCAGACGTCGAATTTAATTCCGCTGAAAAAAAAGTTGTTGCCCAATCTCGTACCCATAATCGCTGGGTGCCGTAATTAAAACACTTACCAGCCGTTGCACAAAGCAAATCCAGAATGTTAATTTATGAATTGAGTTCGACACGGCAGTAGCACAACGTTTGCCGTGCTACACGGCAGTAGCACGACTTGGTTTCAAACGTCGTGCTTAAGTCGAATTTAATTCGAGTAATTGAGTTCGACACGGCAGTAGCACGACGTTTGAAACGGGCCTAAGCTGGAGCAAGTACCGCAACAAACTAATGAATTTTCCGCGTCTGTATGTAGGCAAGCATCCGCAGACTAGATCTTCGATCTGGCTGCTTAGCTCCTGGTCATGAACAAACATGTCCATGACACGATAGAATGTTGAGCAGTTCTTACTTAATAATGGAATTTTCATTCGGGTAATATAACCGTGTAAATATTCCCAAGGCTAAGATGATTATTATGCGGAATTTAATCCTCTTCACCGTTGAGCACGATAGTTATAAAACTTACTTTGATTTACGAAAAGGTTTGAAAGATTTCAGCTGTTTCTTCACCTCGACTTAGTCAACGACAGAGAAGTTTTCTAAACTGAAGAAAGCTCTGTTTTCCACAAAGGGCAAAATTCAATGATATGTGATAAAAGTAATTGTAAGTAAGTTTCCTTCGGTAACATTATCTTAACCAAAACATATACCTATACGAGCTAAAAGTAGACCGGTAGAAAATGCCGTTCACTAGTGCGCCGAGGTTAAGGGAACTTGTACTGCTTGTATAATGTAAACAGAAGCTTGCAGCTGTCGCAATAATTAAAGTGCGTCACTTCAGCCGATCAGCTCACTTTATGAGAATTTTAAAAAGAAGCCTCGGTATTTTAGGTTGATTACGATCCGTGCGTTTGAAGCTGTAGATATTTTGAATTGCCATTTTGAAACCATGGTCTCATTAACGACGACGACTAATATTATTGATTTCCAGCCTTAGACCTTTCAAGATTTGACTATTAAACTTAACAAACAGAATGTGGTAAACATGTCAGCCATTGCGCTCATTCAAATAATTTCCGAATAGAATACGCTAAACCTTAAATTGGAAGAGAGATCGACTTACAAAGGTCTTGAGACTTCCTTACTGTCCACAACAGGAAAGGTAGCGGCGAAATCTGTATCCAGGTAACTCAGTTTCGAAGACTCCCTGAGATCACGAGAAATATCAAGAAAGTTATCCACGCGTACGCAGCTTATTTAGAATGCTTATTGGAGTTTTAGAACTCAAACAATTTGTGAGTGTCAAAATGGATGCTTTCACAACGCAAATCCGAAGCGTCAACCCGAAATCGCTTACCTTTTTTAACTTTCGCTTCTCTGAAGAGGTAACGTGGTCGTGAGATTAAAGAATCAACAAAATTTGCATTGCTTTCTTAAGCGTCTTGGCGGTGAGCACGGCTTCGCTGGACTAATTTTACTTGCAGATACCTTGCAAAGTATTTGACCAATTTTCACGATTCAACGCGCATGCGACACCATTTAGGCAAACAAAAATAGCGTCGCTTCGTGATCCACGCGTGGACGTCTCGAAAGGAGCGAGTCTTGTTTCGAGAAGAGTGTCTTTTGTATGGACGAAATAATAATATGCTATTTTTTCCCTTTCCCCGATTAGATCACGCAATGGTCAATATTGAGGACTTTTCGTTTAAAATAGGATGTTGGGGAGCTATCTGCAATAAAAACAAAAAGCAAACTGCGTTGTGAAACATTTGCACAAAATGCATTTCTCTTAAAAACTTGACATTTCGTATGTTACAACATACATCTTCAGAAGTGATAGTTGTTTCGTTAAAAAATGAATTTAAATTTAAATGTACATAGCAAAAGACTGGAAACTCTTAAATATAGAATAAAAAATGTCTCACTGAGTAAAGAGAAAATAACAAAGCTAATAAAGATAAAGTTTCTCACTGGCAACGGATCACTAGGGACTCCATTATTTTAGTAATGGTAATAGGACTGAGTGGAGTCCAATTCGGTCTGTAATCATACGAGTGATAACAAAATCGGACGACCGCGAAGCGGGAGTCCGATTTGTTTATCACGAGTATGATTACAGACCGAATTGGACGACACGAAGTCTTATTACCAATTAATCATAAAAATTACAATTTCCGAGAAAAGAAGAAGAGCCAAGTTATAAAAGGGAAGGAAATTTTGCATTAAAAGACTGACAAAGGAAGCGTAAATTGTTTAATATCGCTCTGAAATTGACTACGATCAAAATGTATGGTGATTGTAACCAAGGTTGTGATTGGTTGATTTAAACTACAACTTTGAATGTGATTGGTTAATTTAAAATACTACTTTGAATGTGATTGGCTTATTGAACTGTCCGATAACAAACTGTCCAATAACAAAGTGTCCAATAACAAACTGTCCGATAACAACTTGGCAAGTGAATTAGTGGAAAATAGGAGTTTTTTAAACCAATCACAATCGAGGAAATTGTAATTTTTATGATTACTATGGATATCTGATCGACCAGTTGCTAGGATTTCAAAATGACCTCATTTTATTTTATGGTTGGTAGAGAAGACATGATTAGCAATTGCTAATTTGTGACAGTTTGACAGTTTTTTTTTTTTTGATCCTTTATTACAACACTCGCGCACTACACATAATACCACACGCTACTTACAATACAATACTATTAATATGCCTATCACAATACAGTTTTACACCACTTACGATAATATTGCTTACATTACCCCTGTTTCATTATTATTAATAAATTTACATCATAGAAAATTAATACTTACAATATGATGGAGCGGCGATTCTGGTATCGAAAGTAATTCTCGTTTTGCTTTGGATTTGCATTGCTTCGCTCTGTGATTGGCCAAGAAAACTCGCGCCACTTTCTCAACCAATGAGAAGCAAAATCAAACCAATCGTTAACTGCACGTGCGTATTTTCCCGCGCTTTGCGCCGACTACATGTAATTGCTTCGTATTTTGATTGGCTCATTGCACTGCTTACTTCTGCTATGATTGGCTGGAGTAATTGCTTTGGTTTTGGTTTTACGACACTCAATTGAAAACTGCTCTAACTTACGCAGCTTATCATACGATTACTGCAACTACCGTCAATTGCATCTACCCGTGAACGCACGCGCCCAAAACATGTTTTCACGTGATGTTAAACGTCTGCGTTTCAGGTGTCAAACTTTTTCTTTTTCCCGCCCAAATGTGAAGTTCCTTCGGTGTTCTCGTGATTCAATTCACTGTCAACGCAGTCAAGAAATCTGAATGAGGAAAGTCAGCGAAAATCCCTTCACTGATATGTATGACATATATTGAAAGTAGGACGCCTTTTTACTAATTCCTTCCTTTCTTGTTGACCGAAAACATATCCCTGCGAGTAGTGAAACACTAGCTGAAACTTCACATTTGGGCAGGAAAACTTTAAAGTTTGACACCTGAAACGCAGACGTTGGACGTCAAGTGAAACATGTTTTGGGCGCGTGCGTTCACGGGTAGATGCAATCGACGGTATTCACAAATGTTTACTTGCACTACTTACAATTAGAATATAAAACAAACTACTTAAAAATTGACTGCCTAAACTGAATACGATTGTGATATGTTACTTATAATGCGACTAGACATATGTAAAATACAACTGAATTACTCACACAAACAGAGATACAATGTAATTATAAACGATAGGAACTTGAAAAGAGGTGCTAATTACGACTCCTAAACATGGACACATTTACATAGCGTTAAGGAGACAACAAATGAGTGTTGAGAGTAATTCCCGTTTGCTTTGGTTTTCGCTTATTGCTTTTAATCAGCTATACGGGCGCCACTTTTCTAAGCCAATGAGAAGCAAAACCAAAACCGATCGTGAATTGCTCGCGCGCAACCTCCTGCGCTCAGTGCCGGCTTCATGTAGGCTTTAACAGATTGTACATACTTCACCTCCGGCAGTGCTCGTACTTTTCCGAAATTATGCCAAAAATTATGCTAGTTCTCTGAGAACATGCTAATCTTAGCACAAGTCGCCGAAACTATGCTAGCTAAATGTTTCTTTAAATTTTATACAAATGCCCCAATAACTATGCAACATTTGGGTTAAATTTTGGAAACAAATAAACGGCAAACTCTTGTAGTGAAACAACACTTTTGTTTAGCAAGAGCCTATATTACTGGCAAAGTAGGAAAATCAGCCATGTCCGGCAATACTTGATGTTATTGCAATGATATATGAATGTAACAACTGAATAGAATTGTTAGTAGAAACTCAACATTTAACAGCCAGTACAAATGCAAGCATAGTGTCTTCACTTGTCGTGCAAAGCAAACAGTCACTTAAAGGGAACCTCCACTCTTACACCAAATTCACCCTAAATTGTTGGAAATAATTACTAGCTTCCAAATTTTGTTTTGAAACGTGGAAATAACATTTAATGTGTACTGACAAAAAAATCGATATTATTATCACCTATTTTCGCTTTCAAATTTCCCGGGCGCGGCCATTTTGGATTTGATCACGTGTAATGGTTGCAGCTATTGTCGGAAAGCAAATGAAGCAGAAAATCCTTTGTGTTTAACAACAGGGCAACCAATACACGTCATCAAATCCAAAATGGCTGCGCCCGGGAAATTTAAATACGAAAATACGCGGTGATGATATCCATTTTTTGTACACTTAAATATTATATCGACGTTTTAAAGCAAAATTTGAAATCTAGCAATTTTTTCTTACCATTAAGCGTCAATTTGTTGTAAGAGTGAAGGAAGAGTGAATACTACCCAGTTTCCATCGGTAGCAAATAAAGCAGACAACAACTGACTTTTTGCTGCTTTCCAAACTATCTATTAAACAATCTATCAAACTATTCCAAAGATCTCATTTCCACAAATGATTGCATTATCATAAAAGGATCTATTTTGCGATTCAAAACCAGCCCAAAATGCTAATTATGCCGTCAATGTATTTTTCGGAAAAATCATGACTAGTTTAAATCCCGTTTTTTCTGGCCCAGAGAGTCCGTATAACACTTGTTACAGTCGTCAACCGTTTCGTTTAAACTAGTACTGCACAGGCAATTTTCATGTACATTAAAACGCATGGACAAAACCGTAATAAAAGAAGACGTAAATACTCTTTGTCTTTGGCCATCGTAGCTTAACAAGAAATAACACACAAACTGCGGTGATAAACATGACAATAGAACGCATTGTTGGAAAACAAAAATAAAACTGTATCGTTTAACTTGACGTTTCGTATGTTTCGACATACATCTTCAGAAGTGACCGTCAGGAATTAAAGTAACAACTAAATTTGAAATTTAAGATAAGTAAAGGAGACTCTACTAATTAGAGAATTGAAACCTACCTTAAATGAAAATGTAAGCAGCGAAAAGCTGTATCTCTATTAGTTTGCATCTTTTATATGCAAATTATTTTTAGCTTCTGTCAAGGTTATTGTTAATTAGTTACTTATCTTAAATTTCAAATTTAGTTGTTACTTTAATTCCTAACGGTCACTTCTGAAGATGTATGTCGAAACATACGAAACGTCAAGTTAAACGATATAGTTTTATTTTTGTTTTCCAACAATGCGTTCTATTGTCATGTTTATCACCGCAGTTTGTGTGTTATTTCTTGAAAAGAAGACGCAGCATACCGAATCTGTAAATACCTACGGTCCCAAAAATCATGAAATCTGCCAAAGCCTAACCACGTGAAGGGCTGTAATCGTTACCCGGGGGAGTACTCCCAGAAAAATTGGGTGGGGGTGTGCGGCCCGCTTCCTCAAACCCTTACCCTATTTCAGACCAAAATCTGCGATTTTCCCTACCCTATTTCAGACCTGACCAAAAATTCGATACCCTATTTCAGACCAATTTCACGTACACGGTTGGCATAAATATAATTAAAAGACAAAAAAGAAGGGCTTTTGTTGATGGTCTTATCGCCTAATGGTGAAAAAGTAGCTTCTTCAAAGAAACATACCCAATTCAAGACTAGAGTGGACAAACCATACCCTATTTCAGACCAAAATGGTCAAAATCGATACCCTATTTCAGACCTAAACGGCTAAAAAACCATACCCTTTGGAGCCGCACATACCTATATAGCCCATTTGAGGGAGTACCCCCCCCCCCCTCCGGGAATCGTTAGGCATCTGTTTCGTCGTTTATTTGTGACTCGTCACCAAAGCAGTCCTTTGTTCATTACCTTTACTTCGCTATATTTTGGGACCGTAGGTCTTTACGAAATCCGATATGATGTGTCTTGTTTTGGCGTTTTAACGGTTCAGATTGGTTTTGGCCATCTACGTTTTGTTTTGTGAGATACCATCTTGGCTTTCTTGACACTTTTGGCCGAATTCCTTTCTCTTCGGGACACGTGGTATGGCAACGCGTTAGTCGGAGGGCAAGAGAGTCCAAGGTACGAGACTTGATATCCTGCACGCTTAGTTGTGCAATTTATTTGCGCCTGGACGTACAAAAATCAACAAAAATCAACTTTTGTCACATATTATCAGCCTTGCTCTTGAAATATTCTGGTTTAGTTTTTGGCTCATTAGATCGCTTATAAATCCAACGTGAACAAGCGGCGTTATCGGCGTTGGCGGTCCTTTGCAGCCCGGTCTGGGGTAATTGTGGCAAAACATTATCTAATAAGCTACAAAAACTACAAAACCGTGCTGCACGAGTAATAACTTCATCGAGCTATGACGTTGATGTCGATTCCTTGTTCACAAACTCAGCTGGAAAGACTTGCAATCTCAACGTCAAATTCAGAATGCACCAATGGTTTTCAAGTCTTTAAACGGTCTGGTTCCCGAATATCTCTCGTCAAAATTTGCATCGCAAATTGAATCAAACTACACTCTGAGGGACTCGGTTAACAAATTTGTTGTCCCCATTCCGAGAACTAACTACATGAAAAATAGTTTTAGTTACAGCGGCGCAGCCCTTTGGAACAGCTTATTCTGTAACATTAGAGAGTCTGGTTCATTAATTCAATTTAAACGCCTTCTATATCATAATTTTTAAACACACGGCATTCATGGAAATCAGGTTTATAAGTAGCATATTGTTGTAAGTTAATATAATGTTAGGATTACGATTTTAGGTTTTGGGATCTTAGACACGTTATTGGAATTTATTGTACCTGAAGAATTTTTTACCGTGTATAAAAAAATGATCAAAGATTAAAGATTGCTCATTACTTTTACCTCTTAGAATTGTCGTTCCCTTCCTCCTCCCCGTAAAAATCGAGCTTGGTCCCGAGGGGAATTGCGATAGAATGACCTTGGCTGAATGCGTGGCAAGATGCTTTAATCTAACTATTGCTTCCATTTTACAGGTGTAAGTAACTGATACTCATTGTGCATGGCTTAGTCTTTCACGATCCATTTATTGTGTGGGATGCCTGTGGTATCCCACTCTAATGTCATCGGGATGTAAGTCCGTTAATGCTAATGAGTTGCAAAGTTTGCAATGCATTGTGGACAGTGTATCCCACCAAGAAAAAATGCCCACACATGTTCCCTTTGAGTACCTATTTTTATTAATGCCCTCGACTTTCAGTTTCCCTATCATCGTGTATCTATCTTCTGTCACCGCACCTCTGCTATCCCTTTGAACTTAAAAACTGGTGTACAGCTAGAGGTATTCATTAGGGCTTTGCAACCAAAACTTCTCCAAAGCGTTGCCATACAAGACCTCGCCCCATCGTAATCAGTCTGAGTATCGTACCGTATAAGCGGGACTCGGCTGGCGATTACCTCACTTTACTTCAAGGTCAGGCCAGGAGTTGCGAGTCTAGGTTTACTCCCGCATCGCTTTATTAAACATTTTCAGCGCTGAAATGCAGTGGAAATCGATGTTTTTCTACGGTTTATTTACCGACTTGTCGCACCTTAAGATGGGTTTCCTGTATTGAAATTTGAAAGGGAAAAGTCTGAAAAATCATAATTATTCAAACCAGCATCACAAAACTATCCTGATAAAATGCCGTTTACTTCGAGAGGTGATAGCTTAAGGCCGAGCAGACGAACGATTTGCCCCGCACCTTTAATTTGAACTGTATTTGAATAGATTGAAATGAGGCCATGACAGTCGTGAAATGTTTCAGACAGTGGAAAAATATCACAGCGTTTCCTTTTTGATGCGCTTATGCACCGTAAAGAAAAAGTCCTTTGAGCTTGTTCCTGACAAAGTCAATTTGCAATTTAAACTGAAAAAGGAATGTGATCAAATATTATTTTTGTAGTTGAATGAATCCGTCAAAATCTAGTATGAACTACTGAAGTCATAAATAAAATGAATAATTTGGGTCGTTTGAGGCAGATGTACAGGTGCGTGAAATTGAACACGTGGTTATTTTTTGGCAAAGCCGAACAATTTTAGTTTGTTTACTGAGCCAAACAATAAAAGACTCCAGAAATTGAGGAAATTAGGCTTTTAGCATTCAATGCTTTTTGTAAACATTAAGTCGGTTGAACGAGCAACGGCCAATATAGGGAGTGCAGCCTCTACAAGTGGAAAAACATTAAAGATCTTCTTTTTTGTTGCTCAAATTTACGTTCGATAGAAATCAATCCGAGATTAAATTGGTATCGTGGGTGGGTCGCTCAACTGCACCCTCGAATATTATAGGAAAATGCTACTTTTTAAACTTAATATATTATGAGTTTCGTGACTAGCGTCTAAATGAAGGAGGAGAGCCGCACATGGTTTATCATTTAGCCAAGCTAGTTACCTCTAATATCACTCTAAATTGCCACACTTCCGGCACAATCACCACCATCTTATTGGATATCCAAGACTCAAAATTAGACAAGTTACTTATCTCTCAGACAGGTTATAATTGTTTACATTTATCACTGTTTCCGAACTTGTTCAATTGCTTTTCTGCGGCGCCATGTGTCTTTCGTTGGTTTGTTTATGATGGGATTTGCATTTTAGATCTCTTTTTGGCGGCTGCCACAAGTGTGGTATCTCGTCCCCTGCTGGCAGAGTCTTTGATTTACCGCTGTCTAACCGAAAACCAGATATCAAACTGGATCGAGGGAATTACAGGTTAGTAAAACTAAAAATATAAACCTTAATGTTTGAGTGTACAAGAAAATGTCTCTGGCTATTAATATTCTTTTTTCGTGAAGTTTAATTCTGGGTGGGAGAAGCAAAACCACTGTCGCCATATTTAGTTTTTTTTTTATCCGGCGCGAATTTCTAAGTGTTACTTCAAAGATTAATGTTGCAAATTAATTTTGTAGATCGAAACGGATATATACCAAATTGAAAATTATTTTTCTGTTTATCTAAGGAATATGTTATGTCTCATTTAGTCGTTTTTACCATGTTTTAATTCGTATTGTGTTTGAAAAAAGCGCTGTACTAATCGATAGATTACCATGGCGTTGTTGACTAACGTTTTAAGCCATATATTAATATATTGTGTTTACTCGATGAGCAGTTCTTGCGAAACTGTCTCCTCACTTAGGAGCAGTGAGCACTGATATAACCCGTAACTTTGTGTGCCAGTTTAGTAATATAATTACAATTTTATTTTAAAATACTTGTTTTAGCTAGCCTAGGATATTGTCTTATTCTAAAACTACCCCGCAGTTTGTAAAATAAAATCTTTCGCTCTGCCTTGAACACGCCTGTTTACTGATTTTTTTCGATATATTACTTGAAAGACAACCCCAACTCATTTATAGCTCTAAGAACATTTTCCAGAGTGACAAAAGTTTCCGCAAAGTTTTGAGGATCAAAGGTGAAACGTCTAAAGCTACAATCCGCATAAAGATGGCTTTCCTCGAAGCTTCCCATGCACTCACGCAGCTCGTAATTTAGGAATCGATATCTACAGTTGTGTTAAGCTTTTACTGATATTCCGGCCATATTTTTCTGGTAACTACTATATCTTTAGCCAAGTCTGACAACTCACAGCAAAAAAGACCCCAAACTAGAGTTATTTTAGCGTCAAAACTGGTCAAAGCGGTCTTTAAAATACATTTTTAATTAAACAAATAAACTTATTATAAAAAGGTTTTATTAATTTCGCCCGTGTGTAACACGCTGCTGTCCGTTTGTTTTTACCATGTCTTTGTTTGTTCGCTTGCTACCACTCGATTCAATCCAACAGTTTATGTTTGCTGGAATTTTCCCAGGACGATTCAGATGGCAAGAATACTGCCTGCGATTATCGTATGCGACTTCTGTGCAGTGCGCATTGCTCGTATCATGCAGAAAGATCCGGTGCATGCACAACGGCTCATACAGTCTGTCTTACGACCCGTACCATTAGAACTGGAACGCTAAAAAGGTCTATATGCGGATGTATCTTCTTTTTTCTTTAAGTTTTTCCATTGATTTCGTAACCTAACAGACAATTGCAAACAGTTAGCTGGGAGAAAAAAATTTCGGTAGCCGTTCTTTGCCCTTATTCTCAAATTTGTTTTTTCCGTGGAAAGTAAAAAAGAAACATAAAGGAAGGAGACAAAAAACATCAAAACACACAACACATTGCAGCCTCAAAATTAATTTCGAAGATGTGAGTGATATCGTCGCAGTTATGGGGTCAGTTAGGGACGCTACTAGGTAGTAGCGATACCGGTGCAGCGCTCTACCGACTGAACTAACTGAGCTAATGCATCAGTCAATTGGCCATGTTCTAAACAAGTGAGGGCCTGGGAACGAATCCAGACTTCATTGAAAATCAATGCCATTGAACTAAATCGATTCTCATATGAAAGGGTATCTCAAAATAAGTACTTTCAGCAAGTTTGACTATGTTTGGTCGAAAAGTCGCCAGTTGACATGCATTTAGATCTTTAAAAAATCCCATACAAATGTCTCTATTTCGGAAAGTGTGTGAGGGATGTGTCCCTCCAAACCATACAAAGTCTCCAATTTTCACAATTTTCAAAAGCTTTTGTTTCAGCTCCAATTCAACTGGACAGCGTCAAAGTTGGCGAGGTGACCATTTATGAGATGCTCTTTCATGCAGTGTCAACAATTTTTTCCAATCGATAAATTTTAAAACTCATTCCCAGGCCCTCACTCGTTTAGAACATGGCCAATTCCAAAAGCGCCCATCCCCCACCTCCCGGGCATAGCCCGGGTTGACCAGAGGGTAGCCCCGAACAGCAGGGAATTTGACCTGGCATGAGTCCCCGCTCGGTGGGGCATTTGACTATCGGCTAAACACTGGTCAGCAGTCGCCATGTAAAGGATTTCGCGCGTCTCGCGCGAAAATTCATTCATTCACCACGGGAGCCGCTTCGCTCCCTTCACCCTTCGTTCTGTTTCTGTTATAATAATTCAATATGCCCTTATTCAAAGTATGGAGTGAGGACAAAACAGTCAGAAAAGGGGTTTTAGCGAGCAATTTTTTAAATTTCGTTTGCAAAGGTAAGTAAGCGATTTTTTTTGGAATAGATCAAAATATTTATTATGAGCGGGGAGCGTGACAAAATGCTTCATGCAACAAGTGATCTGCTTTAGATTTATAAAGCTTACACTTGATTTGAGTTCTCTTCTTTAGGTTTTCTGAATTGTTTACTTTTTTCTGTATTAAAAGATAACCTTTACCTGTAATTAAGTGGAGCTGTTAAATTTAAAGAGACTTTGGATATCCGAGTTCACGTATTGAGTCGATCCTTTTTGGCAACAAACTGTATAGAAATTTTCTTCTTTTGAATAAGCGTTCCATTATACACGTGGGAAATGGTTTGGGATAAGATATGCCCCAACAGCGGGGGATTTGACCCCTTTTGAGGCCCTAACGGTGGGGCATTTGGCCGTCTAAACAGGAAACACAGCGGGGCATTTGACCAAAATTTTTCAAAAAAGTCAAATGCCCGGGTGTTTGCACGGGGGGGGGGGGGGAGGGGAGGGGATGGGCGCTTTTGGAATTGACTGATACATAAGAAGCCAACTGGGAGCTGGTCATTTGTGGTTCGTAATGAACCTGTGCCGTGATGAATTAATGTTTAGGATTTTTACCGAGATAAACCTCGTAAAAAGTCAAAATGTTCATTTTAAAAAAAAAATAAGTTTCAGTACCGTAATGATTCGATTTAGCGCCTGGGGCGCTTATTTACTTTTGGTACCTCATGGGAGGGTGCTTATTCGGGACAGGGCGCTTACTCGGGACAGGGCGCTTATGTCTTTTTTGAGAAACAACCGAATGTTCAAAACAAAACTTCAGCAATATTTATTTTAAAAGGAACAATAACAGAAACTGTAACGGTAACAAATATACCGTTAATGTTCAGTTAACGTGAGGGAATTTTAATCTATTCATACGGCGATAGCTTGGACAGTGTACGTCCCTGTATCCTTCATGGCCGGAACGACCACCCGAGCAATAGCCACAAAAGTCGAAGAAGAGGTAATTTGCTTAAAGGAATTATGCACTCACGTGGACATAATAGTTGAGAAACTCAGACGAAGACCACTGTTTTTTAATGCAGCATTACCGTAAAGGAAGATGAACCTCGGTTGATACGGCGTATCCGTACTCTGACGGCGCTGTAATATTATAAGAATAGGGGCGCTTATTAACAAAAACCAGGCAAAAACACATTTAAAGGGGGGAGCTTATTCGAAAGGGGGCGCTTATTGAAAGGAGGGCGCTAAATCGAATCATTACGGGGGGTATATACTTACCGTAAATTAAAGCTCTATTAAGCCCCCGGGGGCTTATTTAATTTCAGGTCTCATTAACGGGGGGCTTATTAGAGAGGGGGGCTTAATAGAGAGGGGGGGAGGCTTATTTCAAATCTTAAAGTGCCTATAACCCAAAAATCTTTTTCGCTCAATTGAATCTTTGTATGGAACTGAGAAAAATGCCTCAAAAGTTTTTGAATTCGTTTAAAACCGCGATTTTTTATGATTTTTTAAAGAGCGGGGAAAATAGCCCTTTTTGAAAAAACGACCGAGCCGCAGAATCATTGAAAAGGGTCTGGAAATAGTGTAATTTGTGACGTCATTCCAGGATATTGATTGCTTTCTTGTTCGGAAGAAATGTTATTGCTTCGGAATGCCAGATACTGATGCGTTGTTTTCGGTTGTAGCAACGGGCCAAACAAGGTTAACGGTTTATCATTGCACCCAGTATCTTTTGAAGGGGCTGTCGATCCGAAGAAACGCAAGAGAAGAACAAATTGGGTCGACTTTGTCAAAATCAAAGCGTGTTCATCGGGAGCCCACGAAGTACTCGGCAGTACAGTGTGTGAATACGTTTTTTTCCCGTCTTTCACTCACTTTGTATTTGTAAAATTTTGCTGGTTTCCAAGAGTGCATTCCTCTAAAATATATCTCTGTGTCTCATTTTATTCAGAGGAGGAAAGACGCGCTGGTCCGCTTGTGTCCGCGCGCGAGTCGAACCCAAGCAAAAACGTCGAAGAAAATGCAAGGAGTCAGCGTATTTGTCTACCACCGTTAGTCGCTTTTGCAATTTCATTTCAAGTTTGTCCTCCATTTTCCTTTCTGCTTCATCGTGAGCCAGCCATTCCTCGTCCGCTATCGCCTCATTGGCATAGACATCTCCAGGTTCCTCGTCATCTGAGGTTTCTTGTTCGCTCGCATTTGATGAACCCTCGACTTCTCAGTTGTACTCGACATCCGTTTCTGCGGCCTCGGAATCCGAGCTAGAGTCAAACCCAGCATCGCTGGACGACATTGTGAATTTGATTTGATAATCCCATTTTTTTTAGTCAAACAAAAGTTCTTTCGCCAAAATACTAAACCCTGAAAACGCTTGATCCCATACAGTATAAACCAAAGCGACGCAAGCAATGGCCTGGAATGACGTCACTAGTCCCATTCTCCCATTTGCTCGGTCGTGCATTAAGTGGCACTCACTTTAAAAATTCATAAAAAAAATTGGGTTTTAACCGAATTCAAAAATTTTTGCGGCATTTTTCTCAGTTCCATACAAAGATTTAATTGAGCGCAAAAAAAGTTTTGGGGTTATAGGCACTTTAAACATCCTGTTTTCGTCTTAAAACAGTTTTGGTGCAAAACTCAAACAGCTACAGTGAAATTTTATTACCTAATAAAGAGCAGCCAACAGTCAGTTACGTGTTTGAGTGTATATTTGCTTAAAACAAACCAATTGGGCCACATGAAGGTGATTTCGCAAGAGGAAATATGGGGGACTAATTACAAAATTTCATGTCCCAAAAGGGGGATGGGGGCTTATTAGAGAAGGGGGCTTATTACAAAAACCGACTTCCAAACGGGGGGTTATTAGAGAAGGGGGGGGGCTTAATAGAGACGGGGGCTTAATAGAGCTTTTACGGTATGCGAAAAGTTACTGCTTCCGTGATATTTCTGGTGGCTAGTAAACTTCTCATTACACAGTACTGGTCACGTGGTAGTAGTCTTGGATAAACACGATGCTTGCATAATTTTAGCCTGCACACAGGCTCTTCAATGACAGTGCGTCATTAATCGAGGCAAAAATCCTCTCTGTGTTGCCCAAATGAAGAGCCTATATGCAAGCTAGCATAATTTTGTTTTCCTGAGCGTATTCCAAGATCGTTTTGTAGCCTATTAACTCTTTTGAACCCCGCATCAACATGCATTTTCTCCTTACCGCTTACCGTATATTTCTTATAGTACCAGTTGAGAGAATTTAGTTCAAATTCACGACGTTTGTCTTAAGTGATGGTTTTTTTTTTACTTTCTCATAACCCGTACAATTTCAGGGGGACAGGATTAGAGAGACAGTATCTTCTTCTCGAATTTCCAAGCTTGTGGTCGCTTCCGAAAATGTTGGCTGGCCTTATTTATCAATATACTGGTGCCTTTTAGAAAACTGAAAATTTATCTTCTTCTTTTATTTTTTTTTTCAAAAGTGCATGAGTTCGAGATAAGGTTTCTTCTCGTCAACGATATCGCTCGTTTTTCATCACAAGTTAATCCGAACTTTCTGATGCTCTTGTTCGTTATGAATAATTGGCGCTCGCTGTTGCGGTTTCCCGGCCTGTACTCTTGTGTCTATACGTACATTTTGCGTGTGTGTGTGTGTGGTGTCACTTATCTTTGTGTTTGGCGAAGCTAATAAAATAACAATAAAATAAAATGAACATATTTTCAACACAAAAAATGCCGTTGGTTGCTCCCG
>JAEMWC010000097.1:535000-557500 GCA_016490735.1 Pachyseris speciosa
ATTTGGTTTAACCGTTGTTACTTTTGTTCAGGAATGAAACTTGTATTTTTCTCTCGAATGGATATAAATAACAATTATCTGTACTCGTTTTGGACGCAAAGAAGTAGTTGAATTTTTTGTTTGTTTTGTTACGTTGTTTTCTTGGCAAGCGAACGAGTGTTTTTACTCGGCTTGGCTGACTGTTTTTCGACCTTGATGCCTCAACAGCGTTAATAAATTTTTGCCCTTATAATCACAATGAGTCCTCGTAAAATTAAGCATTAAAGCTCGAGAAAAAAAAAGCCGATCAAATGCATGTGCATGTGCTCGTCTAAAAATCTGACATAAAGTTGTCAAAATGCTGTCCAAAATGTCAAAAACGAGCGCGCTTCTCTCGTCATTTGAAAAAAGTTTTAGAGATCTTCGTCGAAAGCGGCCTGTAAACAACAATTAAGTTTCGCCGTCTATAAACATGTCGTCTTAATTTGTTTGAACCGGTAAGAATCAGCATTTGGATGTTAAAAATAGCGAAATGGGTTGACTGGCCGGCTGGCTTTGATAAATTTTATAGTGGACCGGTCTGCGAGAGAAATGCTGGTGTGGTTTGGCAAGTAACAGTAAAACTATCAAAGCACTTTAGTGTTTTGTGTCAGTCAAGGAAAGATTTTGTGGGAAATGGCGCTATTATTCAGCTCTGTCGCGTTCCGGGTGATTGCTGCCTCAGTGATTCCTGTTGACTGCTCTAAACGATCAAGTGCGGACCTCTTTTTTGTCTTTTCTATGGACATTTATGTCAAAATTGCTAAGCAATTTTTCTTAGCTTAATATAAGATATATTTGTTACTTGTCTAATTTCTCCATCTTCTCCAAGAATCTTCGAAGAAATATTGTTAGTATTGTGCTTTGTATAGGTAATCACATGATTTCGAGTGCAATTTGGAATAAATAAGCACGAGTAAATTTTTTCAAAGACTCACAATTTGTGGTCTTTGAAAAAATTTACAAGTGCTTATTTATTCCAAATTGCACGAGAAAAATCATGTGATTAATTATTAATAATATACATGAAAAAATTGCGAGATAGCTTCTTACCGTGGCAGAAGCAACGCAACGAAGCTAAGGTGAACCAAAACAACAGTTTTCTCGATGTTTTTAAAGCGTTTTTAGCTGTAAAACCTGGCTAAACAATTACAGGCTATAGCTATAAAGCTACTTTGTTTGCTAATTGTCTATCAAGCGCTGTAATCATTACCTTCAGGCTTTCTCTTTCGTTATCTTCGCCTTGTTTGTCCTTGTTTGTTTATTAATCTCGGCGACACTCCATCAACGGACTCATAATTCCAATTAGGTCGGCAATTCCCTTCTCTGGACACCACTGTTTCCAAACAGACAGCTAAAATACAGTGCTTTTCGCAGCCGTTTCTCCTTTTTAGAGCTGTTTTGCAGCTTCTCTGCTGTTATTGCGGTCACGAAGAAAGAAAACCTGCTCAAAAAGCCAGCCATTGTTTTGACTCGCAGAGTCGCTTGCAGCTCTTCAGACTTTGCGCCATTCAGAGGCCGCGTTTGATTGGCTCAATCGCAGCGCCTTTGTTTATCAACCAATCAGAATCCTCAGTTTTTTACGTTGTTTTGCACTGCATTCACTGCATTTCCTTTTTTCTGCACCGAATTACCTTTTTTCTGCACCGGTGTTTCCTAAAAACTGCATTTCTCTTAGCCAATGAGAATCGAGAAATTTTTGCATGTATATTATTAGTTTTCTAATCTTGTAATATGGTTGTTGTTCTGTTGTTTCTGAACCGCGGTCAATTTCTGTTTACTGCTGTAAACGATCAGTTTTTACCCTTTATTTTCTTTTCTAGGGGCATTCATGTCAAAATAAATACCGATTTTTATACCTTAATCAGTACAAGCCATTTTTATTATTAGCTTGTCTTGTTTAATGGGGTGGGGGTCCAAATCCGTAAAAGGGGGTTTATATCTGCTAGCAGTTCTGGACTAAATCTGTTCCACAAGCAGATCTGGACTGGAGGGTGCAAATCCGCGGGGGCTCCAAATCTACTGTGCCACTGGCTCAGATCACCTTTCCATCTATGTTTTTACAGCATTGGGTCTGCAGCTAGCCTGCTCGCGCTTGAAGAAACGAGCGACTCTGGAAAGATCCGTTTGGTTTATAATTCTAATTGTTTGTTTGTTTGTTTGTTTGTTCAAACAATAAAAATGTCCTTACCGGAAGTCAACGTGGCACTGAATTCCAAGCATGCGCAGTTCGACTCGAGTTCCAATATTTTCGGACTTCTGGATCCTATCTTTCCAGAGTCGCTCTTTTCCCGACCGCTGCACAAGGGTAACGAAGACTCTGAACATGAGATTGGGATTCCGCCAAAGCCAACCATCGGAATCCAGGATGTAAGGCTCCCCCACCCCCCGTGGCTTACGTTTCGTGAAGCAAAACAATGTTTTTCACTTTTTATTTTCCGCAGGGGAGAATCCCACCCGTATCAGTATGCTCGAGAGTGAAGCAATTGTGTGGACAGTCCTCTTCAGTACCGAGGCTCTTGTGATTGTTGTCGGTAACCTCTTCTCTATTGTAAAATTCGCTAAGTCTGGTCAGCTCCACAGACGCAGTTCCTACCTACTGATTAACCTGGCAGCGGCAGACATCCTCGTGGGCGCGTTTGCAATTCCCATGCTCGTTTGCCTCGTTGGCGCGCAGGGTCGTTTGTGGTCAACAATTGATGGATCTGTGATTCAAGCCTTCACAGCAATAGACATTACGTCTGGCCTTGGGTCGATTATATCTCTTACTTTGGTGTCTTTGGAAAGATTAAGTGCTACTCTGCGGCCTTTACGTCACAGGTTGCTGAAAACACATGTTTATGCGCTTGGAATCGCTTTTGCATGGCTTCTAGCTTGCGTAACCACGGGAACCGGAATGATAATGAGTCGCGCGTCGCCCTCAGTGGATTTCCTCTTCATTTTTTCTGTAGTTATCCTCTCATTGTGTTGCGTTACAATTTTTGTAACGAATTTCGTCATCTGGATCTGTGTGGGTAACAAAAAGGTCCGGTCGCACTATCGAAACGCAGCGACTCAAGAGCGACGACTTACAATTACATTGCTGATTGTTACGTTGGTTTCGCTATCCGCGTGGCTTCCTTTCACCGTTATAAACATCGTGAACAAATTCCGTCCGTTTTCCCTTAGTGCGACGCTTATTTACGCTACTAAGCTGCTCCACTACGGGAACTCGTGCGCAAATGTGTTTGTCTATTCCTGGAGGATCGTAGAATTCCGAAAAGCTCTCGAGAAGATGCTCTGTTGCCATGTTTTCGTTATCGAGGACGCTGAAGCCGTCTTGCTTCAAGCTCGAATAGCTCGATTGTTAAGGGACACCACATTCCTGTAAACAGGGATTTTGACATCGAAGGTTTTTAGAAATTATAAAACACGAAAAGCCAGTGCTACTGTACGACTTCACTTAAACAGGAATTCAAATGTGAAAACATAATTATATTATTACCGTCATTTATGTTTTATTTAGATGTCGCTGCATTCTGTATAAAAACTTTTCCCTTTGATTGTGCAGTTGCATCCTGGCAAAAAGTAGACTAAGTGATCCAGGAAATAAACTAATAGCAAGCCTTGCGCTATTTGATATCTTGTATCGGCTGTTTTATGTGATTTCAGGCACGGCATTGTTGGTATTTTAGTATTTCAAAGTGATCAAATTTTATAACTACGTGTCGGGGTCAGCTTTGAGAACTCAAGAGATCGACGTTGATATCGCTAACGCTGTTAACGCTGCGTTCTTGGAACCGATGGAACCCTACGAGCCATTGCACGTAATCTGTACCAAAGATGACGACTCAGCTACGCTTAGTATCACCGAACCAGCGGTTCTATCCGATCTAACGAAACTCAATCGATGCAAAGCGGCTGGACCAGACGGCATTGGAAATTGGCTCCTGAGAGAATATGCAGTGATTCTGGCGCAGCCCATCACCTCCAAACTAAACGCCAGTTTCAGAGAACAACGACTCCCCACTTCATGGAAGCTCGCGGACGTGGTCCCCCTTCCTAAGCTGAAACCTGTTGAAGATCTTAGCAAACATCTACGACCTATCTCGCCGACGCCCGCCATCTCCAAGCTTGCAGAGGATTTCGTGGTTTCTACACACGTCGGCCCCTTGGTGTTGCAGATAATCGACTGTAATCAATACGGCGGCATCGTAAGATCCTCCACCCTGTATGCCCTCATGATATTCATGATACACCATTGGTCACAAGCCACCGACCTCACGGGCGCGGCCGTCAGGGTTGTACTATTTGATTATCGCAAGGCATTCGATCTCATTGATCACAACTTGCTGGCCACAAAGGTTCTAGGCCTAGATATTCCACAAAGCATCGCTGGTTGGGTATTGGACTTCTTGACAGACCGAAAACAGCGAGTCAAACTATCAGCGGACTGTCTGTTGGAGTGGGGCCCTGTCCCCGCCGGTGTGCCCCAGGGAACCAAACTCGGTCCCTGGTTGATCTTGTTGATGATCAACGACCTCAAGGTCGACGCGCTCACCTGGAAGTACGTGGATGACACGACTATCTCTCAAACTATACCTCGAGGTTCTAGCGGCGATGTTCAAAGTGCGGTCCCATCCGTCGATGCGAGGTCACAAGAGAATAAGATGGAACTGAACGCTGACAAATGTAAAGAAATGATAGTGGATTTTAAGAGGAACACTCATAATTTCTCACCCGTTGTAATCAATATCAATGATCTACCTGTATGTAATAGCGTTAAAATCTTAGGCGTTACAATCTCTGCTAACTTGAAATGGAACCATCACATCCTCAAGTGTATAAAGAAAGGCAATAAGCGCATTTACTTTATTGTAACCCTAAAGCGCGCTAATGTTCCATGCAGTGATATCATCAACTTTTATTGCACCGCTATTAGACCAGTCTTAGAATACTGTGCGCCTGTTTTTGAGCACGCGCTTCCGTAATATCTCAGGTATAACCTAAGACATCCCAGGACCTACGCCACACCTTGTACGAACACAAATCGCTTCAAGAACTCTTTTATCCCAAGCATGTGCCATTAATACTAATCTATTTCTTAATAACGGAGCATTTGCACATAATTTTACTGGCATGGTTTTTAAATTATATAAATAACAGTTTCTGATTACCTTTTTTAATTTGTATCGTAGATGTCCTTAATAATTTATATACCTTTTTGTATGTTACGCAATTCAGTCTTCGTACTGCCGTGTACACATTTTAATAAACTATCTATCTATCTTTCTATCTATCTAACATTTCAGCTCTATCAGACACTTTTGTGAGGTTTCGCATCAAACACAGGTTGTTAATTGTAACTTTTCTGAATAACGAGTATACAGATAGCAAAATAGCTTATCGATTATCCGTGTGAACTGAAGATGTGCTCTTCTAGTATTTTATGTGTTTGCTGGTAAACAAGGAAGAGACATCACGATACTATTCACAAATAAAAGAATCCTAGGATCCTCCTAGTGAGGGCATGGATTAGAATCCCATTTCTGACGGCACCATGTTTCTGTACAGTTAGGGGCCAGGGAGCGAAGTCGCGTCACCAACGCGCTGCGAATCGCAAGCTAGCCACTCTTGTACAGCCGATGTGACAATCCAACAGTTTTTGCAAAACGTTGACAAGCTAGTTTGAGTTTTTGCAAATTTGTCCTGCATTAGTTTTTTAGCAGTTGAGTCAACTGGGCGGGGTCCTCTTTTCTGCGCGCGCAGCGAGGGTGACAGTGACACGAAAATGGGGTCCCCTGTTCATTAAAAAATCGTTCATGTGGTAATTTATTCAGTGCGTACTTGATTAAAAACTCCAAGGTTCAAAAGAATACAACCGCGTATTGCATTGGTCGAGCTCGTATACTGGTTTCGTGTCAAATTAATGATTAATGATGGCTATGGGGGAATCCCCAAAGATAAATATGCTGGCCTATTTTCAGCTCGGTAACCTGCTTTGTTTTAAAAATAGAGCAGTTTGAATTTGGAAGTTTTCCACAATGCGTGGCATCTGGATTGTTTGTGAGAGACATGTTACACACGAAAATATCGATTCGCCTCGTGTTTTCGAGTTCTGAATAATCAATATGTTAAGAGAAGTGTCTATAAGAATGTTTTCAAGTTTAGAAGAGAGAAAAAATGTTTTGAGAGAGCCAAACTAAACTCCAAATGTTTTCACTGGATTTCCGGCCGCCATGTTGGTGCCCCTTAGAGGCACACCAACGTGGCGTCTCCATACTTAACACTATAATTTTGAGTGAAACCCTTTGCCGAATAACTCGAGTTCGGTATATCGCACAGCCCTGAAACTTGGATACGTTGTTTATTTGTTACTCTTCTACAATATCTCAATGTCTTGACTTCATTTATTAAATGTTAAGTGATTTTAAATTTATTTGCGTGATACTTGCGTGACTTGCAAACCAAGAATACGGAAAGAACAATTTTTATTGGGTCGCCAAATATAGCAACTGAAATCTTTATTGATGTCAAATGTTAAAACTCGGGAAAAAAAATAAAAAATATACAGTATACATTGTACATTGTTTTTACGTCGGGCTGTTGTTTTTTGTTTTCGTTTGACAGCTTTCTTTCCCGTGGGCAAATAGAGATTTGACAAAACCGGTCCTCACTGTTTTGTTGCTCTGTCGAATGTCATATGGTAATTTTGTTGATTAATTGTAAATTAAAGACAAATTTCATTACCGAGAGTCAATTATTATACATGGGGCCCGCTTATGAGAGAGTTAAAACAAAAGAAAAATCCAATTTTTCCTTTTTGAAAAGTGTCCGCGACCGCTTATGAGAGAGTGTCCGCTTACGGGAATGTGTAAATACAGAGTTTGACCGGGAGGTAAAAAGGGGAATTGAAAAAAGTGTCCGTAAATAGAGCTGTCCACTTACGAGAGTGTCCGTTAGAAGAGAGTTGACTGTATTCGCAGGATAATTGTTAAATATTCTAGGGGTGATGCGGGAGGTTCGGGTGCGGGAGGTCGCGGGTTCAAACCCCGGCCGGACCAACACTCAGGGTCTTTAAATAATTGAGGAGAAAGTGCTGCCTTTGTAATGACATCTACAAACAGTTAGACTTTCTAGTCTTCTCGGATAAGGACGATAAACCGTAGGCCCCGTCTCACAACATCTTCGTAATTCTCTGATTCTGTGGGACGTAAAAGAACCACTAGGGACGTAACAAAACTCTGGCAGTGACCACCCCTAGTGTCTGTCTTAATTTGATATTGACATTACGGGGGCACTCATAACTCAACTTCATTAATTGTAAACTGCGTTATAAGCAGTCTGGCAAAGTCCCCCGGCCAGTGTTGTAATGCGGATTTGAATATTACTATTGTAATCTTTCTTGTGCCACGAGAGGTCAGAGGAAACATTTCACAAAAGAAATCTCGATCAAAAGCCTTAAGAAAACTAGAACGTGATCATTTCGCTGTCTGTTATCAGGGCCGGATTGCAATTATTGCATGCAATGTTTTTCCTTAACTCGGCATCACACACTAGCAATTGAACCACCCTAACCACCCATACCCATAATGGCGAAGGAGAAGGTCGAGGACTGACCTCGTACCTCAATCCTACTGATTTATAGTGGTTTCCTATTGCGCATGCTTTGTTTTTGTTTTGTTGCACTCTGTGATTGGTTAGCGTCACCAGCTTTTCGACCAGTGAGGAACAAAATCAAATCCATCCGTTTCTTCCCCCCACACAAATTTCGCTCAGAAGGTGCTCACTGAGAAATTCGGCCGACAGTAGCTCAGAAATTCGGCCGACACTGAGTAGCTCGGAAAGAGTTCCGTTCTCTAAAACTGTCTGCCGGCCAAAGCATTCGAACAGATCAAACTGCATCTTCACCTTGCAAAAATATTCATTTCACATACCATACTGACAACGATTTGGGAAGTCAACACAGACAGGTGTATTCTGAGGATCTTGTCAAGGGGTACGGCTTCCTTTTTGGCTTCGAAATGATCTAGGACGTATTTTCTTCAGCTCATTCAGTTAAAAGTAGTTGCATTTTTACATGGCCCCTAATGGCACCCTGTGAAGGGGCGCAGGATAAAAGGGGCGCGCGGGGCAGAATTACTCGTGCGAGGGACACACGCGTTTACCGCTCTAACTCGTGCCCAATATTTCTCCAGCGCATGCAACGTAGCCTGTCTTATGTAGGCTTTAATTTTCTTGGTAATAAAGTAAGAATACTTACAAATCGTTTTCTGTTTACCTTTCTAAGGGGATACTTGTGTAAGGTGACACAATTTGCTCTGTTCCGATTCTTTCAACTAAACAATTTTCTCGCAACCCGTCGAGTTTCCAAGCCACGTTGGAGGCATAACGAGAATCCTAAAGAAAGCCTTGCCTGACCAAGAGGTCTGGACTCTGTGAATTTAATATATTGTAAGCGACGGGTGATCTTGAGTCTTCTGCTATTTGCAAATGATAGGCGAAAAAGAATTCAAAGGCAATTCAACCAGCGCTGCTAGTGAGAATTTCGGAAATCAGTCTTGCTTATAATTTTCCTCAATGGAAAAGAATATTGAGCAGGAACGATTGAAACTTGACATCAGATTAAACTCAATTTTTTTTACTCTAGAGCTTGTTGACCGTCTGTTAAAACTTTAACTCTAGCTTGTTCTCAATGCCACTTCTACGCTTAATGCAAGGATCTAATTTGTGATTTGTAACTTTTCAAGACAACACTTTAGCTGCGAATTTGCTATAGTCGATTCATATTTTTAAAAATCGGTGATTGTTAAATTGAATGCATCGCGCTGAGTTTGGCAATTTTTCAAACGGAAAGCAGTTCAGAGATGAATAATGAATATTGACAAGGAGGAAAAACAAATTCCTTTTGCAAATATTGAAACATCTGGTTTTTTCCGGACTGATAGCAAAAAGGAATTCATGTGAGTATGAAACTTTTAAGCGATTTCGGTTATTTCGTTGTTATAAAGTTTTAGCCTGTCATTGACAATCTTAAACGATTTTAAATGGGAAATGGAGTACTTTACTTTCAAGAAAGGGACATAACCAAAATTTTATTGTGTCTTCAGTGTTTTATTCAGGGCGATATTATATTGTAAGGCAAAACACCAAATTGTTTATCGCCAAATAACCCATTTCAAGGAACCTCAAAAGCGATTAAGCAGATAAATTTATTTCTATATGCAGTCGCTTTGAGGTATAACTAAACATTTATCCACCCGACAGAGTTTTCGGCTAGAAGGTTTCACGTTTGAATTGCAAACTAAAGCTAGACACTTCCTCACAAAAGTAGTTGCAGTAACGAGTTTTCTTCAAAAATACTGTGTCTTTGCGATCAAGGAATCGAGACTTTTAATTTGATGCATTCCTCCTTCTGGGTCTCAATTTTCCGAGTAACTGTTTTCGAAGAAGAATGGATTTCAAGTGGAAAGATTGATTGATTGGTGGACATGGCTTTTAACCTTTTCGTGTTTTTAAAATAGTGCAGAGTTACTTTAATAAAACATGCTATTAAACGATAAGGCTTGAATTTGCAGGAAATTTTTTATCAGTAATTTGTACAAATTCCACAAACTGAAAGCCTAAGTTCATTTCATTATAATTATTCTTTCGGTTTCTCTTACAAAATTTGAATATTGTAAGCTTTTTGCACTTATGTTAAAATCTTATACGAAGCGATATAAACTAAAGGAAATCAGAAAATCAATATATTGCATTAATACTTATCATGAGTTGAAAAACGAGAATCATAGCTGCACTGTTCCTATTGATTAAAACATTGGCTAATTTTTGCTCGAGCAAATGTTCGTTTATCTTAGCTTCAGTCACATTCTGGGCGTCAAATTTGCCAGTAATATCGATTCAGGGGGTAGGAGCCTGGGAGAATAGGGGGTGGGGGATCGTCCCTCTCGCCCCCTATTCTCCCGGGCCCCTGCTCCCTGTCCGCCTCCACAATTCAGGGGACACTGAAATGCAAGACCTATTTAACAATACCTTGTTTCTTCGTGGTAGGACCCGGGGAAGATATTTGCCAACCTCAGTCACTGTTGATAGTACTAGGAAAAGTTGTCGAGAAATATGCATTTCCTTTTATATTATCTGAAATACTTTGCCTGTTGTTGTGAAACACGCAGTAAATGCTCCAATGCGTCGGTTGGAATTATGATACGCTCTGGCGTCACACTCACTTTTAAAAACTTTAAGTTTTTCCTGCCATTTTTGTCTATGACAGATGTGCTGCCAATTTCTTCTGACGGCAAACGTCTGCACTTAATGGCACAGACGAGTTATCAGGGTGAATAAGTGATTTGGAAACATTTTTGTTGAACTCGAGCAAATGCACTCACAATGTTTATTGAGAAATGCACAAACAAAATCGATAACAAACATTTCTTGCTCAGATGGTTGTTCATACATTATTTATATATTTATATTTTTAACTAGTGGATGACTGGCATTAAAATTCGCTAGGATCAATCCCCGAGAAAGTTTATTCACTGAAACAATAAAAAGCTTTTAGCTTCAGACTTATTACTAGGTATTTATCAATAGATGTGGATATTTTGTCGCCGCCTGTGGTATGAAACGTAATTGAACAATAGTAGTCCATCTTTCTACTTGAATCTCTTACACATGAATCTTTTTTATAAAGCATCGACTGAAACAATTTTTTCGTGATCGATGGATTTGAGGTAAGGGTTGAGTAGATTTACGAAATAAGGCATGCTTAAAGTAACACGAATGTCAATGTTACTTTAAGTGGCGTGAAAAGAATGCGTCAGCAAAATCTCCATTTGTTAATTTTTTATCCGAGAATTTTAGAATCAATTCTACTTTTCATTAACAGAAGAACGAAATTTTCCATTTCCATTTTAGCAAGGATCTTAAGCACTTCCACACTTCCAAGACTTCGCGCTATTTTTTGCTTTCTCTCCTTCTTCTGTCCCCCTGCATGGCCCCTGTTGCTTCCCGATTCTCTAATTCTTTTTCACCAGCGAGTAGACTCCTAGATCAACCAACCTTGCCTAATAAAACGCCAATTTATTTGACGTACTTATAGTTCGCGCTTTACCGTTCGTCTTATGGAGTGTTGAACTTCGTCAATCAGAGATTTGAAATCTCTGATTTGAAATCTCTGATTGACGAAGTTCAACACTCCTTAAGACGAACGGTAAAGCGCGAACTATAAGTACGTCAAATAAATTGGCGTTTTATTAGGCAAGGTTGGTTGATCTAGGAGTCTACTCGCTGGTGAAAAAGAATTTGAATCAAGTTTTAAACTTGCCCAATGAAGTTTACAGTTCCCCTTAGTGTTAAACCTTGACACAATGGAAAGCGGTCATCGTTTTCGTAAAAGTTGTTTTAGTAATTTTTTCAGGCGGAAGTTGGATCGGTCCTTTTGATTCAGATTTAAGACCCGAATTGCAGACAGAACATTTACTCGTTCATTTTGACTTTACCTCTCCACGGCTATCTGTCTGAGGAAAATATGCCATAATTTTTTTCCCGTCGTCAACTTTCCTCACCTTTCACCTACTATTGGTCTAACTGTCGACCAAATGGAAATTTCCGCGAAACAGATGTGGTCAACAGAGAGCGATATATTTTCTCCAATCTTCCAATCACAATGCGGAAACTGATTTGGATAGATCCAGGCTATCCGGCGGAAGCAATCTTGTTTCTGTTTTATCTACTCGCGTTGCAATCAGTTTAAATGCAGTTATTGATAACTTTACAGCGAGCAGCCTCTAGGTACTTGTACACAATGGAGAAATATAAAGGTTAAATTGTTAATCTGAGCGGGTCATTCGTGATGCTGAAATTCATGTATTCACTTTTATATATCATTCGCGAGTTTATTACGAGCCAACAAAGTGACCAGGGGCGCTTTCCTAGTTTGCATGGAAAAACCGGCGATAATTTTGTGTTGAAAGGACCAGAACAATTTTCCTCAATCAAAATAGAACGGGACAAACGTGTTCCTTAATTTTTCACTGGGTCACTCTTTAGGAGACTGGGTACCAACAAAAACAGCACCAATCCGTGCGCTGATTCATCAAGGAGCATGGAACTAGTGGGACGCCGCAGTACAGGATTTTTTCATCATTCCGGTAAAAACGAGCAAAAGAGGAACACCTTGGAGGATGTTCCTTTTTTTTCGAAAAATTTCCAGGGGGAAAAGTCTGTTCCATTTGATTTACCAACGGAACAACTGGGTTTTCCACACAAAAAGAAAGCGCCCCAGCTCCCAGTTGGCTTGTCAGCTCAGTTGGTACAGCACTGCACCGGTATAGAAGAGGTCGTGTTTCAGTTCAACACCTGTATAAGCCTGATTTTTTTTTTCAGCTTTCTTTTCACTACTACTAAATAGCTTTCACAACTGCGATGATCTTTCACGTCTGTGTTGCTTAGGTCATCCAGTAAACATTTTAAAGTTGGCATTTCAATACAGTTGTTTTCTTACTTTTTTCCGCGATATTGACTCTTTTTGAAAGTGACAGGTGGCTGCTAGCCGTTCTTGCTGGCGCGGTCGCCCCAGCAGCAGAGAACATTATCACGTGCAAACACTTCGCTTCGTGTTGAGTGAGTTGACTGTTGGGTAGTAATGCAAACCTGGACAACTGGGGTGCTTTCCATTTTTGACCAAATTTTCGATTCAACCTCTTGAAATACAAATGGAAAATGAGGATAAAACTAACATTTTTCTAAAAAGAAACGGATATTAAACCTTCGTAGCAACTAAACTTTCCGTCTCATTTTGCTCAAAATTTTCATATCCGCACATTGTGCTGTCTCCTTGCAACCGATCCCCCGCACTACAACGTAAGCTATTTTGAAGTGCCAACGAGCTGGCAAATTTCGAAGCTTTGCATTAAAGTGCAAAGTTTCGGAATTTCCAAAAGAAAGAATAGAAAGCCGGCTTGTGATACCTTTATTGCGGTTTTTCTTTGATGCGTTAAGGTGGATTTCCACTGTCGCGTAATTTTTACGTGCCTACGGACGTAAACTTGAACTGGCTTTACGTACGTAAATAAAATAGAGACGATGTGTGAAAGGACGCGCGTAAACGTAAAAGTTGAACCTCGCTCAACTTTTACGTTTACGCGCGTCCTTTCACACACCGTCTCTATTTTGTCTACGTACGTAAAGCCAGTTCAAGTTTACGTCCGTAAGCACGTAAAAATTACGCGACAGTGGAAATCCACCTTAACGCAGAGAAATTAAAACAACGCCGGTATGATTACGATAGTTTATGAATGTATATTGCTGGACTCTAAAGTTCATGGCCCATAAAGGAATATAAGCAGTCCCTTAATTAAAGCTTCGGTCCCTTTCATGTTGTCGAATTCGTTTAACTTTTTGCTAAGCTGTTATACTTTTATGTCTGTCTTCGAAAGCCATTAAGTCAGTCTCAAACATTTTCTCAGTTGATGAAATTTTTAATTACAACCATTTTTATTCAAACCTAATTATTCACTGTTCATTAGCAGCTAATAATCAATTTTATTAAATTGCTATATTTAAAATTCCATTGTTTTCAGTTTTAATTCCTAGATAGATAGATAGATAGATAGATAGATAGATAGATAGATAGATAGATAGATAGATAGATAGAATGCTTTATTGTCTTAATAACTTGCAGCCATAGGCTGAATTACGAAAGACATTACAATAAAAAGACATTACAATAAAGACATTACATAATATAACAATAAAAAGGTAAAAAGATAAATAAAACAGCAAAGCTGAGCTTATCCAGTTGTTGTCCTAGTCAGGGATGCAGGCATCGAACACAAGACTTGTTTACGTTCTTAAAGTAGGTTAGTATTTTTCCAGATTATAGTGGTAAAGTTAGTATAATATAATCAACAATTAGATTGTGAGCTAGAGATTTCTATCGCGTGAAAAATGATGAGGGCACAGCCCGAATCAGCTATCACGCATAAAAATTGAGGGCGAATTAATAGTCTAATTGTTTTAGTATAAATCTACTAATATATTATCTAAATCCTTCTCGCAAAGACGCGAAGCTACTCGCTAACTATCACAGAATAGATAGCGAGTAGCGTAGCCAACAAGAGGACGGCATTCGTAACACAATGAACTTTCTAGTACTTTCCCAAAAACAATTAAATGATCTCGTGGACTCAAAGTCGGTATTAGGTCAATCATAAACCTGGAAAATTGCTGACTGTTGTTGGTTTCTCCTTACGACAAGGCTCTGCATTCACACCGGGACGTGTTTACAGAGCAAAATCCGTCTTTATTTCTTTCAGATTGGGTCGTGCAGGATTTTAGTACTGAACAATTCAATTCAGCCACCTTGATAAGTGCCACTGGAGAGAAGCTTTTTAGAACTCAGGTATGCTTTTTTTAACCTAGTCTTACACATTTCCGCCTAAGACTTCGATGACTCTGCCCGATTCATTTCGTCGCTATATGCATTATGGTGACACTCCTCACTGAACAGAGATCGACTGTATCCGATTTTCACAATGCCTCACTAACTCCAATAAGGGGAGCGGCTTCTAAGGAAACTGAGGTGCTTCTTCGGTGGGGGAGTGTGATCGAATTTCAGCACTAGAGTATTTTCAAACAAGTTGATAACTAAAGGTAAACATAGATTCTAAAGCTCTCGATTCGTTAGCCCTGCGTTAGGGCGATTTTCTCCTGGTGAAAGCTTGAAACTTCAGCTCTTGAATTTCTGCACTGTGGCCAGTTTACGAACTCAAAAGGGAACAACGAATCCTTGAATCCAAACAAAACCACGGTATTTTTTCGTATCTTAGCTTTCGAAAATTCAATCTATTTATTTCCTCTCTACGGCATTTTAAAATACACAAATCTTTGTTTTGAGTCATCAACGTGTTCCTGTTTGCTTTAAAAGGAATTAAACTGGATGTTGTTTAATGTTTCGTGCTTTTATTACAAAGTGCTGAGCCAGGGCCATAATCGTCACAGAAATACCGGCTGCGTGGAATTCAATTGCAATTACACTTCGCGTAATCCCACAAACCAGCTCAACCAACCCACGTTAAATCTCACAAACAGAAAACAAAGCACCAGATATTCTGGCGAGCTTTCTCAATACTAAAAAACATGTTTATGCTTATTTATACTTTTTGCTGTCGTTATAAAGTATTGCACTCAAACTCCACTTTCCCTGAATCAAAATCAATTACCGTTCATGCTGTCAAATTCATCCGTGATTTTTAATTTTACCGATACCTCCCTTTCCACAGGCAAAGTAGCTTTTATTGAATAACAAAAGAAAGCTTATGATACGCAGTATGCTTGTTTTCCGTGTAATTAAAAGAGTAATTCGAGAGAGTAATTGTCAATAGAAGTCAGTTTTCCCATCCCCTCTACGCACACAACCAAGAAGATTCACTTTCAAAATGCGTTTCGGCTCGTTTTTGGTAATTTAATGACTGGAAAGTATATAAGAAATACGTGAAAGCTACTTTCTTTTCAGCGGATGTAAGTATATATTTGTTCCTTTTTTTAGTTTTTGTGTTTCTCAACTCATATCGAGGAATTATTCACACTTTATAATTAGCTCGTTTATGAAATTTGTATCGTCGCTGTCTTTGAAACGGGACAAAGAAATCTTGCTAATAATACAACATTCACATTTTAACTCTATTTTTCTCTTTCAAGGAAAGTATTCTACAAATTGAAGAAGACTAAAAGATGAATGGGTCTGGTACCAGCAACTCCACGAATTCTTCGCCAGTAGCTTCAGGATTTAATCTTCTACCGTGGTTTATTGCATTCGCTGCAGAAGCGCTGGTCATCTTTGCCGGAAACCTAATCACAATTCTCGCGTTTGGAACAAAAATGTCCGCCAAAAAAGGTAAATTTCATCTCCTTATTAATCTGGCGATCGCCGATCTTTTGGTGGGCGCTGTTCCCCTTCCGCTGTACTTAGTTTACTTCGGAAGCGAGCTGAGGTACTGGGATATAGAGTGGGGAGAATATTTGGACGTAACCTTGTTTGGTGCGGATGTTTTGCTGGGATTTGCGTCAGTTATGACATTAACAGTAATATCTCTTGAACGTGTCTATGCTACTGTGGTTCCTGTGGGCTATCGTGGTCTAAAACCGCGAAATTACAGGTTTTCCATCGGTGTGATTTGGTTTGTGGCTTCGTCGACCTCTGCCGTTTGCTTAGTGGGAAACTATGTGCTAAAATCAATAGAAATCGCTACGTACGTCTCTATGTCCTTACTGAGCTTGTTCTGCACTGTGATCAGCGTGTCCTACATCACCATATGGCAGAAAATCAAGGCTAAGAGAAAAAGTGTGCGAAAGAAGACGAATGAGTATGAAACCAGGCTGGCTTTGACTTTGTTCATCGTGACAGTTACCTCGCTATCTGCCTGGCTTCCTTTCGTTATTGTCAACGTTCTTTACGTATTTTCGTCTGTCAGTATGAGCTTCGCCTTCGTCTACTTTACCAAGATTCTTCACTATGGAAATTCATTTGTTAACCCAATCGTGTACGGCCTTAGAATGCCAGAGTTCCGTCAGTCTGTTGTCAGAATGTTTAGTCTCCGACCGAGTGAAAGACGGCATTTACACGCGCACCAACTCTCTGATCTGCGCACAGCTGCAGAAGCTGGGCAAGATACCATCCGATCCAAACAAGGCACTAGACAAGAACGGAAAAGCGGTCGCATTTACTATAAACAGACTAAAGCTACGTGGAATGAACTGAGTACAGAAAGTAACGAGGTGTCGGTTCTAATCACAAAAGACAACAGGGATGAGCGTTAAGTGCTTTTCCACAATGGTGCACTGCGCTTAGAACTCTATTGTAAAACCATGTTAGTTTAGGGACCAAAGGCATGAAAATGTGATTTCAACAGTCTAATTTTCTCTGTGCATTTGTTTTTATTTGCGAAAATTTTAGTTTTAAGTTGTTGGTTTTTTCGAGTCGGCCAGCAGCCTGAGCGTCAATTTTCAGTCAGCGGTTTTTGTGTCAACCTGTGACGTAGCTAATGGAAAAGAGAGCAAAGTAATAAACCTGTATATACATGTTCATAATGAAGATTTAAGGATTATGCCAGGATTTAGCGTCCGTCTATAAGTTTCAAATGTGATTGAAACCCTTAACTGTCGTCATTAAAATGAAAATGTATTGAGCAATTCTGGATCGATCTGTCCTGTTGCAACTTTATGGTCATTAAATAAGAACTCTCATATAGTGAGCAATACATTCTTGTGGTACCTTTTACTGAAACATTCAATCTTTTATATAGAATACCGTAAACTGCCGCTTATAAGCCCTGGGCTTATACATCTTCGTAGAGGGTTTTAGGAGGGCTTATAAACGGGGAAGCTTATATCCGAGCGGATTTATAACCGGAATAGAAAAAGCGTTTCGAAACAAGCTATACGGAGCAGTGCTGATCAAAATACGTTTTGCATTTACTGGTTTTTAATTAAGCTTTAAAACGTCATAATAAATCGAATTCATTTCAATACATTTGGAACAAAATTAAAACTAACACACGAACAAAACTGGAAAGCAACATAACAGAAGTTCAGACTTTTCCCTTGAAGTTCATCTTATTGTTCAGCGATACTTTTTTAAAATTTCTGTTTGAAGTAGTACAGAGTTCATAGAAAGTGTAACATCTCTCAAAACAAGAAACGCTAGAGGGGGAACTTATATCCGGGGGGAGGCTTATAATAGGATGTATTTTTTTTGTTGTTGTTTACAGGTAGATGGGCCTATAACCGGAGGGGTTTATAAGTGGGGGTGGGCTTATAAGTGGCAGTTTACGGTATGTAATCTGTCGTAGATTCTGTCATTTCAAATTTTCTCTTGAGCTTACCTATTCCATTATCAAGAAAGAGACTGAACGCAGTCCATAAAAATAAAGAACGAATGAACAGGGCAATTTGTTTAGTTGTTCGTGGGCATCCTAGTATGCAAAATGTTCGACGACAGCCTGAAAAGCTGAAAGCCACCGAGTAATTTTTGCATGCGGGATTTTATTATTTGGCTATTTTGGATCACGTGGTGCAAATCGGAGTACGGGTATCAGGCAATATACCCCGTCTGCGTCGATATTTGTCCTCCGATATTTCGGTCGCAAACAAAAAAGACAAAATAAAGCCAGCCTTTAAAAGTTTCTTCAATTTCAAATGGAAGAATCAATCACAGTTTAAATAAAATAAACTCAACCAATCAATGCAGTTGTTTACGTCATTCGCAATCTTCGCCGTATATCGGAGGATAATGTCCTTGGCTGGTAGATTGTCCTCAAAATTTCACAGTTGCCCTCGAAGCTAGTAGCCTCCTTCGCAGCCGTTGCTTGTGTCGGTCCTATTCTCCCTCCCCACCAACGTCTGCTGAACCGAGCCGAACATTCCATTCCCATTGTGTCTGAGTATCCAATCAGGAGGGAGAATAGAACCGAAACAAACAACGGTTGCCAAGGAGGCTACGGGAACTTAGCTACCGAAATTTAAAAGCCACGGTGTAATTGGTCAGTTCCTTGAATGGAATGTTCGGCTCGGTTCAGCAGGCGTTGGTGTGGAGGGAGAATAGGACCGACACAAACAACGGCTGCGAAGGAGGCTACGAAGCTGGCTGAATTAGTTTTGGACAATCTAACAGCCGCGGACATCATCCTCCTATATACCAGCCGCCAAAATGGGTTTATGTATTAAACATACGGACTAAGACGATCTAGAATTGTAAAATAACCCTTCTTCATCAGCAACTGCTGTATAAGGACAAACGATGACATGGTTTTTCTCTTTGTCAGCATCGTCTTTTTTCCAAATTACGTCCACGCTATGATCGAGGTTTCTATTAGAACCGGCTTAATGTACTTGATCCCATCCCACTCTCCAATGTCGCCTTTGTACACCTCTAAGAAAAGCCCCTTACTGAACTTTAACCTGCTGTTGTAGCTGGTCGTTTTTATGAAACCACCATCGTGTGCCGTGTAACTCGAGCCCCATCGCTCATCCAATTGCAACGTGAAAACAAATCGACCGGGGTAGCGAGTGCTCTCTGTCCTTGGAGACTTATAATCGATATGTCGTATGGAAGACAGGGATACCCCGGCGATGCCCTCTACTCCGTAACAAGGCGAATGGTCAGGGTAATTTCCTTTGTCGTAGGCTTCAAACCCCACAAATCGACTTCAATCTGAAATACCGTATCTAATGTCACTATCCTCTGTGCTACCAGGAGCCCATGAATAGGAGCCTCCATGTGCACTGTTTCCTTGAGTCAACTTTTGCGCGTATCTTTCTATTTTTAGAACCATTTTTTTCTGCAGGAGGCTCAAATTTACTGGGAAAATCTGTTTCCAGTAAATTCCGCACACAAGCTCCGTAATAAAATTGTGGCCAAAGGTGGGGAGCGCGTTGTCCCGATCCTTCTTTTGGGCATTCTAAACAGTGCGTGCGAATTTAGAAAACTGCAGCGTTGTAAAAATAGAAAAGATACGCGCAAAGGTTGACTCAAAGGGCTTGTATGGGAGAGTGAAGCTCCTATTTATGGGCTCCTGGTGCTACCGATAGTGACATCAAGGTAAACGGTCATCTGTACTGTTAGCCGAGTTGAGTCTTGCAACACTCCAGCTGCGACCAGTGGAACTTGAAGAAGAACAACTTGCAATACTGAGCCCGCGTCCGGAAAATCAACTGAGAAGCGGACGCAGTGTGCTGGCAATTTATGTGGGACGCGCATACGTCTCGAGCCACAGTGGATTCATGTGGAAAACCTTGACGAGCCCCTGCGAGCGAAATGTTTATAATTATATAGTGTAAAATATTGAATGCCCAAAGACTAACAATTCAATTCGTCCTGCTGCTTTTTTAATGGGCTCATTATCAAAGAACAGTGTTAGAAGTTTGAAGATTGCATTCCATTTCATTTTAACAAAAATTATTGGTTTGAAATGACGTCAAAATGAAAACACCGGTACCCAAGCACCTCGTTTTATATATATTATACTTCTGCACATGACAAAGATGAAAAACACAAGGATTTAATTTCAAGTTGAATGCGTTTCCATCCTGACCAGCCCTTGACGTAAAGACTTACAATTATTTCCACGGCATTGCTATAGTAACCTTTACAAACTCGAATAATGTTTAAATCTCAGTTTGTCTTGTGTTACTACGTAATAGCCGACATAGCCGCTAGCTGTAAATTGTAGATATTCTGACACAATAGCAAGAGCACCTATCAGCTCTATTAAGGTCCACAGTGTCTACAGAGTCATAGACTGTTAGCAGTCCTTTTCTGAATGGTGAAATCTGAAGTGAATGCACTGGTTTTCGCTATAATCTCCTCACTCCAGTCTCATCGCACCGCATTGTTCCTCACCGCGCTGGTAATGGATTAATTGCGCTTCGGCTATCCAAAAAGGCACTGCCAGCAGTGTAGCGGAGCCATCACCCACCATGAGTGCTCAATATCAGTGCACCTCTCATCCCAACCGTCTGAGAAACCGAGCTCAAACAGGGGAGTCCTCCTCCTTTCAAAAGGGTTTTGCAGCAAGCAATTACTCGGTCCCAGTCCACAATGGAATATATTACCTCGCTTCCAAAATGTTCTGGCTGATGGACTGGGATGCAGTAGGAGTCGTTGGGAAGTAGCTGCGCCTGTAAAAACAGATGAACGGCGTATTATGAGATACGTTTTGATCGCAGATCATCGCAAAACTTTGATTTCCGTATGTTCGCACGATCGCAGTTGATTGCAGTTGGTTGCAGACGATCACAGAAGACTGAACATGGTTCGATCTTCTGCGATCGTGTGTGATCACTATATCGCAGGATCGCAAGCGATCGGAGAAGTATGTTTCCATATGATCGTAGAGCTGTTCGCAATCTGCGATCGTCTACGATCATATGGAAACCAGGCCGTTACCTCACCATTTGTTGCAAAGTCTCCCAAAAGAGTCTCTAGTCCGCTTTAGTGTGAGATGGTTCATATGTACCCCCAGGTAGAGAATGTTAAAAGTCAACATACAAATTAATGAATCCTAAGATATTTTCACACTAAACTTTACCAACAGTACCAAGAGAGGACTCGTAGTTCACTCATGAGAACTTCTCTGAATTTTATTTATTTAAATTTGTTGTTAACTTTGGAGATAGCGATGTTCTATCTTTCGCAAAAAATATGGTCCATCGACTAGAGATTCGTCAAACGTAGATTATAAAGCTGAAGGTATATTTAGCGAGAGAAACCACGGCATTTCTTGTTTGAAATAACAAACATAAAAATGTTTGTACTTACTGTACTCATCATTGCCATTTGAAGCAGCACATTCAATCCAGTGATGCCACAAGTGAAAGAAGAAGGTACGGACATCCTTTAATGAAATTCCTTTCTGAGGCTAACGGGTGAATAACTCCAAGACTCCCCTTTTTATTTTCTCTCGAGACTGAACATGCGCAGTAACAGTGGTTAGTCGGACGCGATCATGCGGAGCTCACATTGATATCACCGAAAAAATTCTCAGGATTTCTTATAGCACAAGCGAGAAGAGTTTGGTCACAGGATCAAAGATCAGACCAATTTCTAATTGGCGGCTTATAATTTTCGATTCCTGTATAATTAGATTTGAATCAATATTTTTAATAAGCAATCATTATCCAATCATTGCAGAGAACGAAAAAATCGATTATATAGCTTTTCAAAGAAGTCGGTGGATATGGATATTTACGTTTCAAATTGGTTCGGCTTTCATTATTGTTCAGCTGCTTTTTCTTGAATGTAAAACTGTTCATTTCACATGCACGGTTTCAAAACAAGTGAGTTTAATCCGCGCAAAAAGAATCTCGCAATTTTCAAATTCATTTCCAATGAAAAGCTATAATACATATCTACGCTATGTATTTATTTATTTATTTATTTATTTGCCACACACAATGAACTGGAATGATTAATAAATTACAATGATTAATACACAGAAATTGCAATGATAAACAAGAAAAAACAGATAGGAAAAAAAAAAAAAGGAAAAAAAACAATGGCGAGGGAACCTAATAAAAACCATGGGGCTTGTAGGACTTAGGTTCCCTCCTAAGAAATAATAGATAACTAAACCTAGACAACATGGTAACAGAAGTACAGACAAGTCAAATGTGTACGCATAACATAACTAATAATTACTGATAATAGATGTTTTAAGTTTTGTCCTAAAAGATGCAAGAGATGAGGAGCCAGTAATCTCAGGAGAAAGAGAGTTAAAAATTTTTGGACCTTGATAGAAGACAGAGAATTGCCGGATATTTGTTCTACATAATGGTAGACGAAAGGAGTCTGCATACCTTGTATTGTAGCTATGGATTTGGCTGTTTGTTGAAAAAAAGTTTTCAAATTTTCGAGGGAGAATAGAGTTTTTAAACGAGTACATAAACTGACCTAAATGTAACAAATGAATTTCTTGAAATTTGAGCAAGTTAAGTTTCTTAAAA